>JACBWV010000825.1:10634009-10729009 GCA_013435795.1 Chlamydomonas sp. ICE-L | reverse complement strand
GAGATGAGGGGGAGCAGGAGGGTGATGATGATGATAATCACGATGATGAGGAAGAGAAAGAGGGGGGGTAGGGCCAGGAGTAGGAATATGGGAACGGTGATGATCAGGAGGAGGGGGAAGATGATGAGGAGGAGGAGGATTCGTTTTACGAATCCTCCTCCTTTCCCACATTCATTCCTACTAGGCCATCCACACCCCCACACCACACCACCCCTGCAACAGATTCGGGTGGAGGGAATGGGTGAAGACAATGGCAAGGTGGTACTCAGTCTTGGGCTAGGCCCCCCACCCACCCACACCACACTACACCCTGCAACACATTTGAGTGGAGGGAATGGGTGGAAATAATGGCAAGATGGTACTAAGTCTTGGGCTAGGCCCCCCACCCACACCAGACCACCCCTGCAACAGATTTGAGTGGAGGGAATGGGTGAAAACAATGGCAAGATGGTTCTCGGTCTTGGGCTAGGCCCCCCACCCACCCACACCACACCACACCCTGCAACATATTTGAGTGGAGGGAATGGGTGGAAATAATGGTAAGATGGTACCTAGTCTTGGGCTAGGCCCCCCGCCCATCCACACCACACTACCCCACACCACCCCTTCACCTGCAACAGATCCAAGTCTTGGGCTAGGCCCCCACCCACCCACACCACACCACCCCCTGCAACAGATCCGAGTGGAGGGCATGGGTGAAAACAATGGCAAGATTCACGTCTATGACTTACCAGTCATTCCTCTGGGACAGCCTCGAGTGGCCATCCCAGGGGCTCCAGCGACAACAACAGCCGCGGGCATGCCTCCAGGTATGTCTCCCACTGTTTCCTCTTTAGGCTACGCATAGCAGCTTCTAGGCAGCTCCCATTCCTGTCCTTTTGCCGGCCCCAGTGACCATTACAGGGGGCTCCAGCAATGACATCAGCGGCGGGCATGCCTCCAGGTGCGTCACCTCTGATGTTGTGACATTAGGTCGCCTACGCGTCCTATATTACGTTTTTGGTGGTCTTGGTGTTGGTGGCAACAACATCAGCAACGACATCTGCAGCGGGCATGCCTCCTTGTGCGTCACGTCTGATGTTGTGACATCAGCTGGAGTCTGTGTATGACATATCATTATATCAACTGCATTGGACGTACATTAGTGCATGCAGTTGCCCCCCCAGCCATCCCCTGTGCTGGCATGCATTAATAAATTGATATACATATTAACGAGTATATAAATATAAATATAAATCATGTTTGAAGGCAACACTGGGCAACATGTTTTGTTTGGTCAATTTTACAAATAAAGTAAACAATAGTACCATTCCCTTCCATTTGCAGGTGCTATGGCTCCCATGTGCTGTTTGATTTTGTGCGACGCATCGCCATTATGTTGCTGCATGGCAACGCATGCGTCCGGCTCAACTGGTAATAAATGCCCCCCCGGACACCCCGTGCCCCGCGCTTTGCGGGGTTCGGGGGGCCGCACAATTTGTGTTTTTTTTTACAAGAAATTGTATAAAACAATAATAAGCATGAGTACTACACCATTTTATTTGTGCTATGGCTCCCATTAGGCTGCTGCTGCTGAAGTTACAACACACTCAGCAGTCCCAGCCATCCCCTGTGCTGGCATACATTCATGAATAAATATAAACCTGAATCATATTTGTATGCAACATGTATTTTTGTAGATGAACTTTACAAAACAAAAGATAAGAAGAGTACCATTCCCTTCCATGTGTAGGTGCTATGGCTCCCATGGGTGCAGGTGCTGCTGCTGCTGCTGCTGAGTTTGAAGAGAAATTGTATAAATCAAAAATAAACATGAGTACCACATCATTCCATTTGTAGGTGCTATGGCTCCCATGGGTGCAGGTGCTGCTGCTGCTGCTGCTTATGTTGGGTATGCCTCGCATTCTGCTGACCCAACCTTCCCCCATGCTGGCACTGCGTCTTACTTGCACCCACCTCCAGTGGCCCAAGCAGGCGGGGGAACTTTCTACCCCTCCTTCACAAGCGCTCAAGGTTAGTGCTTTATTATGGATGGAGAATGTGGTGTGGCGGTTGCAGGGCTTGGTATGCGTTTCAGATTCTACCCCTCATTCACAATCGCCCAAGGTCGGCGCTCAAATCATGAAAGGTGAATGTGGTGTGGCGGTTGCGGGGCTTGATACGTGTTTGAGATCCTACCCCTCCTTCACTGGTGCTCAGGGTCGTTGCTTTATTATGGATGGAGAATGTGGTGTGGCGGTTGCAGGGCTTGGTATGTGTTTGAGATCCTACCCCTCCTATACAATTGCCCAAGGTCGGTGCTCCTTTCATGAATAGTGAATGTGGTGTGGCCTGTGGACTGATGGGGCCGGGAGGTTGCACAGACGCACGGCTGAGGATGCTCTTGAGTTGCAGGGCTTGATATGTGTTTGAGATTCTACCCGTCCTTCACAATCGCCCAAGGTCGGTGCTCCGTTCATGAATGGTGAATGTGGTGTGGCCTGTGGATTGATGGGGCTGGGAGGTTGCACAGACGCACGGCTGAGGATGCTCTTGAGTTGCAGGGCTTGATATGTGTTTGAGATTCTACCCCTCCTTCACAATCGCCCAACGTGGGTGCTCCGTTCATGAATGGTGAATGTGGTGTGGCCTGTGGATTGATGGGGCTGGGAGGTTGCACAGACGCACGGCTGAGGATGCTATTGAGTTGCAGGGCTTGATATGTGTTTGAGATTCTACCCCTCCTTCACAATCGCCCAAGGTCGGTGCTTCATCGTGGATGGTGAATATGGTGTGGCCTTGGTTTGATGGGGCTGGGAGATTACTGAGATGCGTGGCTGAGGATGCTGTTGAGTTGAGGGGCATGAGATATTTGGTCTTTCTTCACCCAAGTACCCAAGATCAGGTTGCGGGGCTTGGGATGCTCTTGAGCTTAGTGGCTCAGGATGCTGTTGGGGTATGAGGCGTAGGGTGGTTCAACTTCTGCTGAGGATGCTCTTGGGTTGAGGGGGTGAGAATGCTCTTGAGTTTAGTGGCTTAGGATGTTATTGAGGTGTGAGGCTTAGGGTCGTCTCAAGTTAGGCTGAGGATGCTCTTGAGTTGAGTGGGTGAGGGTATTGAGTTTAGGGGGTGAGGATGTTATCGAGATTAGCGGCTCAGGGTGGTCTCAAGTCAAGGGGCTGAGGATGCTATTGGGTTGCAGGCCTTGGGATGCTCTTGGGTTGAGGGGGTGAGGGTGGTCTCAATTCAAGGGGCTTGGGATGTCAGCAACTTGAGGGGCATGATGTGGGATTCAGGTGGTCTTATATTACTGGGCTTAGGTGATCAGGTGGTTTCATATCGTAGGGCTTGGGGGGACAAACGGCTTAGGATGCTCTTGAGTTGGGGGACTCGGGATGTTCTCAGTTTGGGGGGGTGAGGATGTTCTTGAGGATTCAGGCGTAGGGGGGTCTCAAGGCAAGGGGCTTGGGATGTCCGCAAGTTAAGGGGCGTGATGTGGGATTCGGGTGGTCTTATATTGCTGGGCTTAGGTGATCAGGTGGTTTCATATCATAGGGCTTAGGGGGACAAGCGGCTTAGGATGCTCTTGAGTTGAGGGGGTGAGTATGTTATTGAGGTGTGAGGCGTAGTGTGGTCTCAAGTTGGGGGGCTTGGGATGTCCACAAGTGGAGGTGCATGATGTATGTATGCATGTATGTTACAGTCTTGGGGTAGGCCAAATAGGGACTTGTTCAACCGGTTGCAGGGCTGAGGGAGACACGTGGCTAAGGATGCTCTTGAGTTGCAGGGCTTGGGATCAGGTTTGTTCAGGATGCTGCGTCCTCTATCGCTGACACAACGTCGATGGGTCAATTGCGTCGCAGGACGCAACGTGGGGAGGGTCCGTTGGGCAGGAGGAAGGGTCCGTTGCGTCGCAGGATGCATGCTGTAAAATTGGTCTCAGACAGCAGCTGTGTTACTTTTGGGGCTACACATGGCAGCTTCCAGTCAGCTCAAATAGCCAGCCACAGTGCCAATCTCAAAGCTGCCAATCCCAAAGTTCAGTCAGCAGAGCTGGGGGTCCTCCTGAAGTATTAAATAAATAATTAAAAAGAAAAAAGTGATTTTTGTCATTATTTCTTTATATGTAAAAATATATGCGGTGGAGCATGCGTTTTAATGCGACAATCCCTGCTAAACCTTACCACTTCTCAAAAAGTGCCAATCTGGAAGCTACCAGCTGCATTCGAATGTCCTTTATGTCATCTTCGAGGCACAGTAGCTAGCTTCAGGTCTGGGCCAAGGAAAGGGAAAGGGAGCTGCCTATAAGCTTGCTACCTTATCCCAAAACGAACAGAGGGCCCACCTGAGCTTGGGAGTCTCCTCAGGGAAGGGGGCGAAAGGCTAGTCCCGGGCTTTGCCTAGTCCCGGGGTACCCTGATACCCCTACCCCCCCCCCCCCCCCCCCCTAAACCCTAAAATCTGAAACCTAAACCCCCTAAACCCTAAAAAAACCCTTACCACCCCCCCCCCCCCTAAAAAAAAACCCTAAAATCTGAAACTAACTTCCCCTAAAAAACCCTAAAAACCCTTTAAACCCCCTAAACCCACCCTCCGGACGGTGGCAAACCTACCCCATGAAGTACAGTCAGGTGCCCGGGTTGCCACACCCAACGGCACAGACATGGAGCCAGTACTGATAGCCATAGTGCATCATCGAACGCCACAAGAAAATCTGCTGACCCCCCCACCACATCCCCCCGCCCCTAGTTCCTCCCCCTCCACCTGCACACACCACCGCCAGTTCCTCCCCCTCACCTCACCACCACCCGCCCCAGTCCTCCCCCCCCCTCAACACCCCCAGCCCCCCAGTTCCGCCCCTCCCACCTCACACCCCGCCCCAAGTTCCTCCCCCCTTACCTTACACCCCCGCCCCGTTCCTCCCCACCCACCTCATACCCGCCCTAGTTATACCCCACCAGCCTCCACACCCCCGCCCCAGTTCCTCCCCCCCACCTCACACCCCCGCCCCAGTTCTCCCCCCTACCTACAACCCCGCCCCAGTTCCTCCCCCTCCCCACACCCCGCCCCATTGTTCCTCCCACCCACCCATCACCCACGCCCAGGTTCTCCCCCACACTCAACCCACGCCCAAGTTCCTCCTCACAACGCCCCAGTCTCCTCCCCACCACCTCACACCCCCGCCCCAGTTCCTCCCCACCTCACACCCCCGTCCCGTTCCTCCCCCCACCTCACACCCCGCCCCCCAGTCATCCCCCCCACCTCACACCCCAGCCCCAGTTCCCTCCCCCCCCAACTCCACACCCCGCCCCAGTTCTCCTCCCCCCCACCTCACACACACCAGCTTCTGATGTTCTCGAGGTGCCGGTTGGGATGATCCTTTCAGCCGCATCCATCCACTCACCCATCCTCCCACCCACCTAATCCCCCTTCCACCCACCAAACCTTCCTTACACATCCCCCACACACATTTCCTTATTCATCCCCCACACACCCACGAACCCTTACTCATTTCCCACTGTCCAGTTCCCCTGCCCCTATGTAGGGAACAGCAATATAATATCATGTCATCATATGGTATCATATGATGACGGCAGTCTGACTAGGCTAAAGGTACCATTTATATTTAATATCGTATGATGCAGTTTGCATGATATCATATGATATCATTCTCGCCTTTGATCAACATCACATCATATGCTGGTCCCCACCCAGGGCTTTTTTTACCGCTATATATAGCGATCGCTAGTTTTGACCCCGTTTTGGCGAAAATATCGCTGTACAAAAAGTAAAAACAAAGTTGTTAGTTTTTGTTTTTTCCCTAGATGCACCTTAAAAGCTACAAATAGCTATAAAAAGCTATACAAAGCACTTAAACGCTGTCCCTGGAGGAGGCCTAAAACCATGAAGGTAGAAAAAACCCACTTTCAGATTTGAAAAAAAAACTGTCCCCACCCCAGGGGTGGGCAGCTGAGCTGGATAAGAAAAACAATAACTGAAAGCAACCCCACGCACACCACCATTGCCCCTTGCAGCCAGCCAGCCACCCACCCACCCACCAACCCACGCTTACAATCTAACATATGCCGGTCCCCACTTCTGTGTAGGAGACTCTGCCCCAGTCAGCTGGGGAAGCTTTGCCACCTCCGCCAACTCAGGCCCCCCTCTACATAGCTTTGGGCCTCCTGGTAGTATGGGAGGTTTCGGTGCACCTACTAGCAGCGAGGGCTTTGGAGCTCCGGGATCTGCCGCATACGCAGCAGGAGGCATGCCCCCCGCCGCCCACCCCCCTCACCACCACGGGCCTGGGGGCCTGCCACCTGTCCACCCTCAGCCGGTACCCCTAACCCAATCGGCCTCCTTAAACTCAGGCCAATACGCCCAGCAGCAAGCCTGGCAGCAGCCGCAAGGAGGGGCGGGCTACGGCCCCAATTCAGCACCTCAAACTCCCTCAGGCTATGGGCCCCCCTCTCCTGGGGGAGGCCTCCAGTCTCCCGGTGCACATGGGGGCTGCGGTCCCATTTCCGTACCTCAAACGTTTTCAGGCTATGGGCAGACCTCTCCTGGTGGAGGCTTCCACCCCCCCGGCGCTCAGGGGGGCTACGGTGCCCACCCACCAACCGGTTTCCAACCACCACCAGTGCAAGGTAGCCCATATGGCGGGGCTGGCCAGCCCCCTCAACAGACCCAACAAGCCCCCCCACCAACCGGTTTCCAACCACCACCAGCGCAAGGTGGCGCATACGGAGGGGGTGGCCATCCCCCTCAGCAAACCCAACAAGCCCCCACAGGTTTTGGGGCGCCACCTCCTGGTGGTCAGTACATGCAGGCCCAGCCTTACCCTCAGATGCAAATGAACCAGGCAGGCTCGGGTATGTGGCCCTCCATGCAATCGTACTCCCAGCAGCCACACCAGCAGCAGCAGGGGCAGCCCTACTCCCCTCAACCAGGGGCTGCTCCCCAGGCCTACCCACAACAGCAACAACAAGGACAGCCCTACCTGCCCCAGGCTGGCCAGCACCCTCCTCAGGGAGGCTACCAATACTAAGCCCTACACCTAGCAGCCGCACCTGCAGCAGCAGGGACAGCCCTACCCTGAACCAGGGGCTGCTTCCCAGGCCTACCCACAACAGCAGCAGCAGCAGCAGCTGGGACAAGGGCAAGAACAGCCCTACCCGCCCCAGGCTGGCCAGTACCCCCCACAGAGAGGCTACCAATACTAAGGCCTACCCCTAGCACGCAGCCCTACCCCCCTCAACCGGGGGCCACTGACCAGGCCTACCCACAACAGCAGCAGCAGCAGCAGGGACAAGGGCAAGAACTGCCCCACCCGCCCCAGGCTGGCCAGTGCCTCCCGCAGGGAGGCTACCGATACTAAGCCCTACCCCTAGTAGCAGCAGCAGGGACAAGGACAGTGCACTCAGTGGTATCAAGTGCCCATTCATATTTTTCAGTGGTTGGGTCTAGAACACCCTGTTATGTTGTTACAGTCCATTGGTCGGCCAAATAGGCTGTAGGGACTTGCCCGACCGAGGCAGGAGGAGCTTAAAACGAAAAAGCACTGATAAACTGAACCCCAAACGATTGTTTTACTGCCGGGGGCCTGAATTCGTGCTACAATGAAAATTTGATTGTATGATTCTAAAGTTCTAAACCCTGATCATGCAACATATAGTTGTGGACGGTATGCATGCGTGACCATACCAATCCCACTACATGGGTCTATATATCAGCACCGCACGCTCGCTGTTCGTTTTTTTAAAGTTGTGACTGGTTGTCAAAGAAATGTCACCTCAGAAGGTGGGTTTCCCGACACAAACCAGCGACGCCGAAGATTCAGTTTGAATGCCATGCCACTCGTACAAAAGAGTCGGTGCACTTAGGGGCAGTGGGAGATACCGACCCTCGACCAAAACGAACATTCATGAACATTCGACGTCTGTGATATCTTTTCTGATTTTTGAACAGGATTTGTACGTCAGTGACATGTCCGGATTGTTTTTTCTTTTGATCTGGCAAGGAATCCTTTGCAACACACAATTTTAAATAAATATATAAATGTACGCCTTGTGAGGTTGAGGGGGCCATCCAGCTCTCGTGAGCTGGGGCCGACCACAAATTACGATATATAATTTGCTTTCCTCCAGAAGTGGATTAAATCAGTAGTAGCCATTGGCTGATGAATCCTATGCTTAAATCTATACAACTAAAACACAGCACTGATCGCTCACCGTGTATCCATATTTATGAGCAGGGAACGGCAAATATGATATCATATGACTTCATGTCAACATCCGATTAATTTGAAGACGGCAGTCTGGCTAGGCTTAAGTTACCATTTGTATACAAAATCATATGATGAAATTGTATGGTATCATACTCGCCTTTTGTCAACATCATGTGATATGCCTGTCCCTATATCGGAGCGGACTCAGGACTCCGATCCATAATCCCACACCTGGGCATCGGGCGCCACGATTTTTAATTGAAATTGAAATTGTTACATCCGAGTAATGCGCCACTCTCAGTACGTGAAGTTAAGGACACCACTGACGATTTTTAATATTTATGCTCAAATCCTTAGGGTCACAAGTAATTATAACGCCTGGTGAAGCGTGGTATCATGCGAGCACCGTTTTTCGACGGTAGGGAACGGGCTGCTACTGTACCTGGACAAAGCTACCATGGCGGTTGACAGCGACCGCAAACACCTAAGTGCACCCGTGGGGATTCGAAACCGGCACCTACTTCGTTCAAGGAGCTCTGCCACTGAGACATTCGTTGGACGGGCAAATGGAAATCCTTACGGAGTGGCTTCAGAATTTCATACCCTTTCTTGCTGATATGCCGATCCCAATCTACGAGGCACTACTTGAACTTGAACTTGGGTACATAGCTTCAGCCAGCAATTTGGCTGCTTTCCGACTTCGGCAGCACAAAAGGCGCTACCACAGTGATTGCAAGTAGGACCGGAAACGCTGGCAAATTGGACTATAATACTGAGTAGGACTTGGCGATCAAACTTGAACTTGGTTACACGGCTTCAGCCAGCAATTTGGCTGCTCACCGTCTTTGGCAGTACAATTGATTGCAAGAAAATGCAAACGATAACAAAAACAATATGCAAGTAGGACAATCTGGCAAATTGGAACTGGAAATGTGAACTGGAAATATGGAAGTAGGAAATACTGGCAAATTGGACAGCAATTCTGAATAAGATTTGACGTTCCAACTTGAACTTCGTTATTTGGCTCCAGACAACAACAAAAACAATCAAACAGCTTAGCATCCTGATCAAAATATACTTTATCCAATATATTTGTACATTCATGCATAAAAAGACGTTTACAGGCTGAAAGTCGTCGAGTGCTATTTGGGTTCCAGTTCAACATAAACTTGGTTACATATTATCAGCCAGCGACTAGGCCGCTCACCATTTTTGGCAGTAAACATGGATTTACCAGGGGAAATGTAAATGCTCCTCAGCACAAATAAAGGCGGACCAACTGCGACAGACCAATGAGATGTTTCCGCTGACCTGCCACCACTTGGTTACATGACACCAGCCTTAAAGGCTGCTCGCCGTCTTTGATAGTATCATACCAGTAACCTAGTCAATTCCTATCGAAGCACTGTTTTCAAAATCTATATGATCCAATGTATCATATAGACTGCCAGAATGCAATTCATCAGAAATGACACCCACAAATGTACTGACGCCTCCTACTACAAACACCACACCATCCGTAAGAACAGCTCCCCCGACGACCTGGTGCATGCTGTCTCTACCCCAGACCTTCTTGCTCCCCCAACCCCAGCCAAGCTCCTCCACCTCCTATATGGAAACCAACACAGCCTGACCCACCTCCTGGGCTTCAGAGCCCAAAAGAAGGCTAACCTCGAGAAACCCCCCATCACAGATATTGGAGGGTCCAGAAAGCCCCATGCACCATTCTCTGCCACCATCTCCCTTGCTACATATCTGCTGGCCTCCCTGTGCATTCCCACACCTACTCCTCTGCCACCTCCATTGTGGTCATTTGGTCCCCCGTCCATCTCACAGAGGAACAAATCACCCTGCTGGTTGGCCCCACCAGATTTCAGGAACTCCTCCATGCCTACAACACTGAAACTACCCCCAAAGCCCCCTCCCCCTCCATTCCACCCAGACAAGACCTCCACCTCACTAACCTCCAACAACAAGGACAGTGAGCGGAGGGAGGAGAGTTTGATGCCAAATGGTATAGCGAACTCAGGCAAAACCTCATCATTAACACGGCAGACCACCACCCAGACTGGGATATCCACCCCCCCGGCAAATACCACATACAGGCTGGTACACTGAATGACAGGTACCACCACCTCCCTGCCCAACTCAACAACGGAGACACCACCTACATCTACTCACCAACAGGCCAATGTGTCGGTCATATACCCCTCTCCCAACTCCACCTCCTCCACCACAGATACCATACCACCAAGGCACACTCTCCCCACCTCTGGACCCTCCACAGCACAGGAACCTTCGCTGGAGACGTAGCCACCCTCCTATCACAGCACAAAGACACTACCATCTCCAATGTCTCCCCTGCCATACACAAAGCTATGTCCACCCTGGGGATGACAACGGACCTTGACACATCACCCCTCCTAATGAGTCCCCACCTCCCCATGGGCAACACCCCCACCCCCATTGGCCAACTGTTTGGCTTAGGACCCCACTGCTACACCCAACCTTGGTACGGGGGAAACACACACCTGTCCAGCCAGAACCCTGAAGAGGCCCACAAGGCTGTTCGATGGGCACTAGGCAGTGCCATACATGCTCACACCCTTGATATTCCCGCGTGCACCATTTTCTTGGTCCCATACAAACCCACATATGCCCATAACGCCCTCCTAAATCACCCATGGGCTATGGAACTAGCCACTCTGCCTCCCAAGGCCAAACCCCTCACCCCCTCCCTAATCTGGACGGGGGGAAAACTCAACCCTGCCAAGAGACACAGAGGAACCTACAAACTCATTGCCATCTCAAACCCAGCTGGCCATGCCAAGTACCTCCACAACCCACCCACCACATGGGCCCAAACCATGAGGGACATGGGGGCCACTTCCATCCCACGACCAGGTCCCCCCCCCTCCCAACTGGGCCTTCCTACCACCCACCTACCCAAGGCACTTAGCTCCCTCCTTAAGACCTGGGCACAACAACCCACCCCCATGCAGATAGACCCCACACCCATAACACCCCCCGTGCTCCCGTGCACACATGCTATCCTACAAGCACCAGGCCTCGCTCTATACACAGTTGGAAGTGCCATCATAGACAAAGACGGCGTCCTACGCCTAGGGGCAGGCGTATACTCCCCCAGGGCCGCTGCACGTTGCCTCCGCATAGACCCTGGCGGACAGGGCATCACTGCCGACATCAATCGCGCCGAACTCGTGGCAATCCAACAAGCACTCATACACTCCGAAATAGATGAAGAACTCACCATCTACTCCGACAGCTTATGTTCCTTGCAGCTTATTAACCTGCACATTTACCATCCCAGCAGGACCCGGGAAACCAAACACCGCGACCTCCTGCAAGACATCGCCATCCACATTATCAACAGACACAACGCTGCTGCTACCACACGCCTGCTTAAGGTCCGATCTCACTCAGGAATCATAGGGAATGACGAGGCAGACACGCTCGCGAAAGAAGCGACGACAGGATACAACGTAATTGGGCCAGTTAAAACAGGGGAACATGCGCACCTCAATATGCATTGGCCGTCTGTCCAGCCCCCCAAATCTATTAATGGGGACCAGCCCCCCCGGCACCCGGCCAACAATCTCACCAAGGGTATCAAGGCTAACCTCCCCACCCCCCTGCACACCGGGCATGCCAACACCACGGGCATATACTCCTCCATGTGGGAGCAAGCCAACCCCTTCCTCCTCCCTCAGGCTAGTAATCGTTTCTGGCAATCCACCGACATGAAATGGTGGCAAAAAATACAAATCCACAAGGCTCGGTGGGGACGCTTATGGACTAGGAAATTGGCGTACAGATACAAACGCCCCTATGGTACTAGCACTAGCCCCCCCTCTGATGATAACTGCCCTCTTTGTCGCAAAGCACAGGACGGAGCTGGCCATATTCTTGCTGGGTGCAGCCACCCTGTCTTCAAAGGAATGTATATTAACAGACATAATAAGGCGGTCCAACTCATCCAAAAGGCAGTAGCCAAAGGAGCTCTGGGGGCTCTCCCCATGTACATGGATGCAGGCACTTGTGAAGCGACCTCCGACATTCCCACAAGACCCCCAACCACCCTCAAATCCCCTGATCTTCCCCAAGCCACATGGGATAAATACAGGCCTGATCTCCTCCTCATTGACGACGAATCCAAACCAAGAAAAGCCTACCTAGTTGAACTGGGCTACTGCTCAGACACTAACCACCAAATCAAATTCCAGGAAAAAAGCGTTCAGCATAAGGAGCTCCAACGTATCCTTCAACAACAAGGATTCCTTGTACACTACCTAGTCTTCACCATAGGTACCACTGGTACCATACCAATCACAACTATTACCAATCTCTCCACCTTAGGGATCAGTCGCGAACACGTAGACAAACTCATCTCTAAGCTGCACAGAGAATCTACCGCCTCCTGTACCAGCATACTTGCCACACGTCGCATGAAGGAGTCCCTCCCGCCTGGAGGGTGACACTTACTATGTCTGCCATGGTGACTTTCCCCAGCTGCGGCGTACGGGAGGGTCCCCTTAACACCACGCCCCTCCAGGCGTTATCTTTTTTTATGATCCAATCTCTTCATACAATCATTGATCAACAAAAACAAGTCTTCACGACCTTCCACACCTGGGTTGCACATCAAGTAATGTAAAGGAATCACTTTGTTAACAGATTGGGAAATCGGGTTATGATAATTACTAGGGAACGGCAATATGATATCATGTCATCATATGATGCTGGCAGTCAGACTCGGCCGAAGTGACCATTTATATACAATATCATATGATGCAATTTGTATGATATCATACTCGCCTTTGGCCAACATCATATGATATGCCAGTCCACAATAACAGAGTCTCACATGCAAAAGAACTTAATCACTCAGATGCCTTAGAAATTCGGAATTGAAATTGAATCCTTTGAAGCAAATTAGTAGCAAACTTTGCCCATAGTTCTATATATTAGGTCGCTGTGAAAAACAAGGGCCTGTTTGAACGCTCGCAGTTGACTGGACCAGTTTCAGGGTTTATGTCGGTTTATGGGATGCTTTGCTTTTTGCGTTCTGTACTGTATCCTATGTTTTTGTATTCTGTACAGCATTCTATGTGATTGCATTCTGTACTACATTTTATGTTAAGTCATTCTGTCAGGGTGGTCTAGCTTTAAATAGCCCTTGCAACTCCCCAAACGTTGCTGAGACCTATCACCAGCAACATGTGGGCTACTTGGAAACATTGGAGTAGAGGGCACAGTCCCAAAACGTTAAATTTCACTGACCGACACCATCTCATGGGCCAGCGATGTTGCTGTGTTGCTTGCTTGTGTGGGCTGTGCTGCTTGCTTCTTGGCAGCCAGCACATCGGGGACAGCTGGCACATCGGGGGACAATTCAGCTCATCATCCCCCATCCCCATTCAACAAATGGCTCAATGGCAGAGCTCCTAGGACGACGTAGGTGCCAGGTTGAAATCCCCACGGGTGCGCATAAGTGTCCGCGGTCGCTGTCAACCGCCATGGTTGCTTTGTCCAGGTAAAGTAGCAGCCCGTTCCCTCCCGCTGTTAGACGGGGCTCCCTAAATACCACGCCCCACCAGGTGTTATCATTACTTTTTTGGCAGCTGGCACATCGGGGGACGATTCAGCTGGAACTCGGTGTGTTGATATGCTCCTGGGAGTCCTGGTGCATACGGTAGGAGATTTGTATTCAGTTTTGGAAGCAAAGGACAAACAGTGAATTCAGGAAGACTCATTGCTTTTGTTGCAATCTGCACAACAAAATGCACGCGGAACAATTGGTAGCCATGCAAGAGTGATGTACAACATCCTCCATGCAACAGATATGTTGTGGGGGGCAAATGAATGCATGGCTATTCTCATTATGCAGTTCCTTCAAATGCCCTTGCAGCTCGTCATCCTGGGGAACCAATACCAGGTGTGTGTGTACTGCTAGGGGGCAGGACCCCTGTACTGCCTAAGTAGCAGACCCTTCATAGTCAGCTCATCATCCTAGGGAACCAATACCACATATGTGTACTGCTAGGGGGCAGCACCCTTGTTATGTCCAAGTAACAGACCCTTCTTAGTCAGCTCGTCATCCTAGGGAACCAATACCATATGCGTGTACTGCTAGGGGGCAGGACCCCTGTACTGCCCAAGTAGCAGACCCTTCTTAGTCAGCTCGTCATGCTGGGGAACCAATACCACATGTGATGCTGCAATGCAAACGAAACCCCTTCGATTCACTATTATCTGTTGTAGGTTGAATTGGGCCACCCCACATATGCAGCATGTGTATTCCTTGGTGGCTGACATGTATGTGTATATTTCCACCCAACAACCTTCACTGAATAGGATTACAACATAACATGCATGCAAAGCTGACTGCTAGTTTACCAAGAGGTACATGAGCACTCAAGTGGAGCAGCGTACATGGCTGTGTCGGCGGGGGTGGTGCACTCCCATGGATATGTAAGGGCAGTGATATGTAATGGCTGCGTGGGTGGGGCTTCTAGGCAGCTCCCTTTTCCCGTCCTTGGGCCAACCCTGAATCTAGCTAGTGTATCTGAAAGCTGACATGACCAGTTTTCCAATGCAGTTGAAACCATTGGGCTTCACAAAGGGGCGAGCTAATGGTACTGAATGGAAGCTGCTGTGCGTAGCCCTACAACGGAACATAGCCCACGAAGATCCAGTCATCGTGGTCACCCATGCCATTACTGGTCACCAACGGGTTAAATCCTGCAGCCAGCATTGCTTTTTCTCGTGCCTGCGTCTCATCAAGATTGGCGCGCCTGTGAAAATGCAGTGCAGTTGGGATATTGTGGATGTTGGCACAATATGAACAAGTCACTGGTCAAGGGCTGATCAGGGCACTGCAAATTTGGGGGGTTGTTGGCACCCTTTTCTGCACCCCTACAGCATCTTTCCCACCCAGAATACACTCTTTTAAGCCCAATAAAGGGTGCCGCAGACCACTCAAATTTGCTGTGTGGGCGAGGAATCAAACTGAAAGGGACTAAGGGAGTCAGACAGATCAATGGTCACTTTGATGGTTGTATTTGTGCTGGTGGGAGGGCGGGGTGAGGTGGCTTAGGGGTGGGGGGAGAGGGGTTGCAGTGCAGAGGGAGCAGCTAAATATGCTGTCATCTAGCATTTTTCACTGTGTGCCTTTAAAGGTATGCATGTATGTATGTATGCATGCATATACGTATATTAAGCTCTGAACGGCAGTGGTGCAGTCACCGCTAACCTCAACTGTGTCACGCTCACACCGTAAACATCACTCACAACTTTCAACGGTTTTGTTGATACTTTTGCGCGACCCATCTGAGTTACCTGAAATCCTTGGTTGGTAGCACCCTGTACCTTCACTGCTTTTGTATTGTATTTTCTCTCCGTGCTTTCAACCTGAGGACCCATGGTGCTGTGTTGATAAGACTTCTGATGACATGATAAATGCCCAGTACGATGTTAATCCTGTGTTGCCTTAAAACTGGATATTGCCTGCACCAACACTGACCTGTTTTTGTTGTAGTGTCGAGTGTAGGCCCTGCAGTATTGAGTGAAGGCGGCGGCAATTTTTGTGTCGTTGGCGCGTTCTGCCAGCAATGCTGCGTAGTCATAGGTAAACTGCGTGGTGAAGGTGCAAACAGGGGTGGAATGAGTTGGTTCTATAGGAGGCATATATGAAGCATTATGACCATGTGCTGGTGAAATAACTGACCATGCCATATGGAATGCCTAAGGAAAGCAGCATAAGCCCCCCCACCCCACCCCACCCCACCTCCCCCCGCCACCCACTCACCCACCCCCGCCACCCACCCCTTGCAAGGACGCAGCAATCTGACGCTTGCTTTGCTATCCGTTCTAGAGGAGAGGACTGCCCCGCTAATGATTTTGCTGCAGTACCGATCATCGTGAGCAAGGCCGTTCGACCATCGTGCATTGGATAAAAGGCTCGCACGCACCTGAGACGATCTCCAAGCGATCCTGATCCTGGTCTGAGCAGCATCAATCCGGTGGCAAACCTGCTCCATTATCCAGGAGTTACCAACCTGCTCCAGAATCCAGACGACAAACAGCGTGACATGTACGACAGCCTTCCTCCAGGCATCAGACGTCTCAAGAACGCGAAATGGGGCGGAAGCGAAAGACATGACGTTTTTTATGCAGAGGGCGGGGTAGAAGCGCAGTGAATTCGAAGGTAAAGGTGCGACAAAGGCGGGGAGCCGCGGGGGGAGCTATGAAAGCTTTGGTTGAGACGATTCCACTGAGTGGAGTTCTCAAACGCAACGCCCGCGCCCGTCACTATCCCTGGTCTTGAGGTTTTGTACCTTGAGGCGCCTTGAGGACCATCAACGAGAAGACGTTGACCCGCGGGAGCGGGAGTCCACCCCGCAGTCCACCCCGGTCCACCCTGGCACCGCCCTGGCACGCAACCCCAGTCGTAACCGTTCCGCTTTGGAACGGTTAGCGGTTACGACAGCTGGCTTGCCACATTTGCTCCTGTCGACCATGGACCATCCGACCAGCGACCAAGCGACCATTGGCCTACGAAACCAGGGGGCCCTGTACGAAACCCAAACATCTTGCTCGATTATCCTGTATAACGAGATTATCATAAGTTCAACAAAACGTGTTCTTGCCTCCCTAACGAGGCTTAGCTTTTATAGCGTCGGCCCTGCGATTTAAACAACGCCGGTTACCGCTGGCCCAACTCCCAAAGAAACGAAAACGGCTGCGGGTGGGCGAAAGCTTTTCCCTGCCAGCTTAGTCGCTGAGGCACTGTAACACTGGTGATTTGGTTGCTATGGTGCGCGCTTTTAGAGTGACCTACAATACAACAGTAACACACTGACTGATAAGCAGACGAGTATGGTATTGCTACACTCTGACTAACACAGGTGTACTTCTCTTACTTTCTACACGAGTGAACCAGACTGGTCTGCGACACTGGTGACTAATCCCACGTAGGCAGGAAAGATAGGCACGGGGCTTAGATCCGTACTTCTCAAGGGGGAGGGTGTTGTACGTCGACGAGTAACACGAAATCCGTGCCTACGGCAGGATAGACAGCCGAGCGCTATTACTTGCTCGTACTGCTCAGGGGGCCCTAGCTAATTCCGTCTTTGATAGGAAAGAGAGAAACGGCGCTAACACTCGTAACTTTCCAGGGGGAATTAATCTAATTCCGAGCCTAAGTGCGGGGATCAGGAAATAGCCCACTAAGGTACGTACTTCGCAGAGTGTCTAGGATATCTAGGGTAACCAGGGGCTTGGGGGCCGGGACAAGGATATGTCGCTGGAGCCGGGCTGGGGTCTTCAGGGTCTTGGCAAGTCAGGGTCTTGGGTCGCGACAGGGGTATGTCCGACAGGGCGATGCGGGACTCAAGGGCAAACTCACGTAGAGGGAGACGGGGACAGGGACTTGGCACAGGGGATGACTTCAGGTTGACTCAGCGTTACAAAGCGTGAATCAAGACATAAGTAAAGAGCAGAGTTGCGGGTTATCAATTTATAGGCCTCAGCAGGGCGGCGAACTAGGTTACATAAAACATGGCTTGGCCCTTCAATTGGCGGCGAAACAAGATCTCAGATCGGGACCTTGGACGGACCCCTACAAATGCGACGGAACCTTCGACAAGTCCGCTAAGCCTGCCTCTACGTGAGTTTGCCCTTGAGTCCCGCATCGCCCTGTCGGACATACCCCTGTCGCGACCCAAGACCCTGACTTGCCAAGACCCTGAAGACCCCAGCCCGGGTCCAGCGACATATCCTTGTCCCGGCCCCCAAGCCCCTGGTTACCCTAGATATCCTAGACACTCTGCGAAGTACGTACCTTAGTGGGCTATTTCCTGATCCCCGCACTTAGGCTCGGAATTAGATTAATTCCCCCTGGAAAGTTACGAGTGTTAGCGCCGTTTCTCTCTTTCCTATCATAGACGGAATTAGCTAGGGCCCCCTGAGCAGTACGAGCAAGTAATAGCGCTCGGCTGTCTAGTCAGATCTAAAGTGTAACACTGGTGATTTGGTTGCTATGGTGCGCGCTTTTAGAGTGACCTACAATACAACAGTAACACACTGACTGATAAGCAGACGAGTTTGGTATTGCTACACTCTGACTAACACAGGTGTGCTTCTCTTACTTTCTACACGAGTGAACCAGACTGGCCTGCGACACTGGTGACTAATCCCACGTAGGCAGGAAAGATAGGCACGGGGCTTAGATCCGTACTTCTCAAGGGGGAGGGTGTCATGCGTCGACGAGTAACACGAAATCCGTGCCTACGGCAGGATAGACAGCCGAGCGCTATTACTTGCTTGTACTGCTCAGGGGGCCCTAGCTAATTCCGTCTATGATAGGAAAGAGAGAAACGGCGCTAACACTCGTAACTTTCCAGGGGGAATTAATCTAATTCCGAGCCTAAGTGCGGGGATCAGGAAATAGCCCACTAAGGTACGTACTTCGCAGAGTGTCTAGGATATCTAGGGTAACCAGGGGCTTGGGGGCCGGGACAAGGATATGTCGCTGGAGCCGGGCTGGGGTCTTCAGGGTCTTGGCAAGTCAGGGTCTTGGGTCGCGACAGGGGTATGTCCGACAGGGCGATGCGGGACTCAAGGGCAAACTCACGTAGAGGGAGACGGGGACAGGGACTTGGCACAGGGGATGACTTCAGGTTGACTCAGCGTTACAAAGCGTGAATCAAGACATAAGTAAAGAACAGAGTTGCGGGTTATCAATTTATAGGCCTCAGCAGGGCGGCAAAACTAGGTTACATAAAACATGGCTTGGCCCTTCAATTGGCGGCGAAACTAGATCTCAGATCGGGACCTTGGACGGACCCCTACAAATGCGACCGAACCTTCGACAAGTCCGCGCCCTAATTACTACTCGAATCTCTCATATCTGACTGTACTGCGCTACGTGCGCGTATCTTTGTGTCACACCCGAATCGTGGTGTTACACTCACCCCCACTACCTCAAGCAAATGATGCCCTCATCATTAGAACTGAACCCTTGGACTATGCTACTAGGTGAAAAAATAAAAAATATTACATTAATCTAGGCTTGGATCTTGGACTTGAAATCTTGGACTCGGACTTGGATCTTGGAAACTTGGACTTATTACTACTTATCTACTATGTACCGTAAAGTGCAGGTACTTGTATCAGGGTCCTATGCTACTACAACCGTTCTATTTAGTCAAAAAAAAGATTCCTCGGGGGGCACGGGTGAGTACAAAAAAAACTAAATAGAATGTAGTCCACATCAAGGCGCACGCCGGGGGCGTGAGCTGGTGCCAAGTAGGCGGTGAGGGCGCTGGTGGCTGTACCACCATTGTCCTCGTTGTCCTCGCCAAGCTGGTCGTTGAGCAAGGGCAAGGGCGTGACTAAGACTTTTATCGGTCACAAGTTGTTCTCTAGGACAGGGTGTTGTACCTCCGTTCTCATGGATGATGAAACATTTCGCATGAGGTGATCACTAACGGTGTAACTGGCCTGACGGGGTCCCGGATTTTGGAATTGTATATCTGAGGACTTGGATGCCATGGGAGTAGTGACTTGGGAGTGGTTACACGGTAGGGACTTTGTACACCCCAGGACTCATGGCTTGGACTCGTTACACCTTAGGGACTTGGAACACCCTAGGACTGATGGCTTGGAATGGTTACACCTCAGGGACTTGGTACACCCTAGGACTCATGGCTTGGAATCGTTACACCTTAGGGACTTGGTACACCCTAGGACTGATGGCTTGGAGTCGTTACACCTCAGAGACTTGGTACACCCTAGGACTAATGGCTTGGGCTTCATGTTGTTGCAAGTGCAGATCCAGGTGTTGCTAGTCTGTCTTAGGGTCATGGTTCTCATGTTACATGTTGTTCTTGGGGTCCAGGTTTTCTTTGGTTCCAAGTTGTTACATGTTTCCCAAGGCTAGGCGCCGGTTGTGCAAGGTCTAGGTCCAAGTTGTCCCACGTCCATTTCCAAGTCCAAGTTGCTCCATGTCCATGTTGTGGCCTGTCCGAGGTGTCTGATGTTCGCTGTAGGATTAAACGTAACGGATGGGAAATCCGTGTACCTTTGGCTAGACTGCAGATGGGCATGGACTGAGACGGTTCCTGGAATAGAATCCTCGTGTGTTGGGGTAGTAGCTGCGAGATAACAATTTCCAACCGTTTGACTATCTGCTTGGACTAGCCCCTCTTGACTATCTGCTTGGACTAGCCCCTCCACAGCCCCCTAAGTTGTTGTCGTTGTATGGTCCATGGCAATTTCTTCTGCAACGGAAACACCACAGGATTCATGTGATCCATGATGAATCAAGGGGGGCTAGAGGCAAGGAGCGGAGGGGAGTGTAACGTTCACCAAGGCTGGTAAACTTGTAGCCCTAGCTCGGCTTGTAG
This sequence comes from Chlamydomonas sp. ICE-L, assembly GCA_013435795.1. Lineage (NCBI taxonomy): Eukaryota > Viridiplantae > Chlorophyta > Chlorophyceae > Chlamydomonadales > Chlamydomonadaceae > Chlamydomonas > Chlamydomonas sp. ICE-L. The sequence continues at coordinate 10,708,375 of JACBWV010000825.1, read as the reverse complement.
TTCTAGGGCTCTAGGTAATTTCATCATTATTTTTATGTTAATGATATCTAGCTCCATGCGTCTCTGTAGGCCATGAGACTTGGCCGGGGGCTTGGCTAAGGCGAGAGGGCTGCGCGCCACCGGCTCGGGCCAGAGAGATGTCTAGCACTTCCGTATATTCTCCCGTGGACTGGCTGGCGAGCCCAGGCGTAGACTACGCCGCGTAGTAAGCGACGCGTAGTAAGCGACTGGTAGTTAGAGGGGTGGCCACGTGATAGCGGTTGGCCAAGAGTCACTCTAGGGGTATTGCTTCCAGGGGTACGAAAACTGTCACGGATAGTAAGCGTCCATAGAAAAAGGGACGATCACTTGATTTTTGCTCTTGGTCTCAAGTGTCTGCAAGGGTATCGTTTGCAGGGGGACAAAAATTGTCACGGGTAGTAAGCGCAACGTGTTGGGAAGGTCACGTGATATGCGCTTGGCCTCGAGTGACTGCAAGTGTAAGGAGAGGTGCAGGGAGGCCTCGCGAGCGTGTGGATCGGACCAGACTACCGAACCAAGTGTAACACTGGTGATTTGGTTGCTATGGTGCGCGCTTTTAGAGTGACCTACAATACAACAGTAACACAATGACTGATAAGCAGACGAGTATGGTATTGCTACACTCTGACTAACACAGGTGTACTTCTCTTATTTTCTACACGAGTGAACCAGACTGGTCTGCGACACTGGTGACTAATCCCACGTAGGCAGGAAAGATAGGCACGGGGCTTAGATCCGTACTTCTCAAGGGGGAGGGTGTTGTACGTCGACGAGTAACACGAAATCCGTGCCTACGGCAGGATAGACAGCCGAGCGCTATTACTTGCTCGTACTGCTCAGGGGGCCCTAGCTAATTCCGTCTATGATAGGAAAGAGAGAAACGGCGCTAAGGACTTGTCCAAGGTCCCGATCTGAGATCTAGTTTCGCCGCCAATTGAAGGGCCAAGCCATGTTTTATGTAACCTAGTTTCGCCGCCCTGCTGAGGCATAAGTAAAGAACAGAGTTGCGGGTTATCAATTTATAGGCCTCAGCAGGGCGGCGAAACTAGGTTACATAAAACATGGCTTGGCCCTTCAATTGGCGGCGAAACTAGATCTCAGATCGGGACCTTGGACGGACCCCTACAAATGCGACGGAACTTTCGACTAGTCCGCGCCCAAATTACTACTCGAATCTCTCATATCTGACTGTACTGCGCTACGTGCGCGTATCTTTGTGTCACACCCGAATCGTGGTGTAACAGGCACATAGGGACTTCAGCCTGCCGTCTGTATTGGCTTCTTGTCGTGCTGCTGCAAGTCTCGGTAATCCCTGACAGTCGGTTATTCTGCACCCAGTTCGTTCAGTAACTGCCAGGAGCATCCGAGCATCCGGTAGAACCCAGCCCTCGTATGTGCCTCCGGGCATTCTAGCCGAGTTCCTCTAGCATTCAACACGCCCCATCACTTCATCGCGCGCATAGCGCCTTTCCATCGATAATCAGATTCTTCGTTTCCAGAGTCCCCCTTGCGGTCCATTGCCAAACAGAACCCGTCCATTAACTCTACTAACGAGAAACCCTCTCCCTCACCTGAATGCACGCAGTTCAGGCAGACATCAACAAGCCTCCATCGGAATAAACGCAGAATCAGGCTATCAGAGGTGAGGTACGGTTATGATAAAGCGCTGCGATAGGTCGGCAAATTACGAGGTGATCAGATTGTGAGTTCCGCCCAGTCAGTTGGAGTCGGTTGCTCAGGTGACCTGGGCTAAGGAGGAGATCGGATTAGAAGGGGTCCACATAAGAGCGCAGTGTCCAGCGACAGACGCCATGTCCGGATTATGAACCTCTAGGTCGCTGAGCAATACATGGACACACTATATGACTATCAGACTGTATGTTTCTGCTGTGACACGCACCCCTTAGACTCGCTGATCATTACACCTGGCATGCACCCATATTTACCACATGCTTTGCGTGCTCCCATGAGCAGAGCCGTATGATCTTTGCATGCAATGAGATTTGTATTATTCAGAATGTCTCCTGACGCACGATATGCTTTGGTTTCTATGATTTCTCTGTCCTACACTCAGCTTCTATGGACCTTAGATCCCTGTTATTAGTTGAGCAGCCCATGTCACTTTGACCACTACCAGACTGTATGTTTCTGCATGGCATGCACCCCTCAGACTCCCTGATCGGTACGCCTGGCATGCACCCAGATTTACAACATGCTTTGTGTGCGCCCATGAGCAGAGCCGTATGCTCTTTGCATGCAATGAGATTTGTATTATTCAGAATGTCTCCTGACGCACGATATGCTTTGGTTTCTATGATTTCTCTGTCCTACACACAGCTTCTATGGACCTTAGATCCCTGCTATTAGTTGAGCAGCCCACGTCACTTTGACCACTACCAGACTGTATGATTCTGCTGTGGCATGCACCCCTCAGACTCCCTGATCGGTACGCCTGGCATGCACCCAGATTTACAACATGCTTTGTGTGATCCCATGAGCAGAGCCGTATGTTTTTTGTATGCAATGAGATTTGTATTCTTCAGAATGTCTCCTGACGCACGATATGCTTTGATTGCTATGATTTCTCTGTCCTACACACAGCTTCTATGGATCTTAGATCCCTGCTATTAGTTGAGCAGCCCACGTCACTTTGACCACTACCAGACTGTATGTTTCTGCTGTGGCATGCACCCCTTGGACTCCCTGATAGGTACGCCTGGCAAACACCCAGTGTGACAGATATTGATCCTGGCCTCGCGCCCCCACGAAGGGGCGATGACTTCCGGAAGTTAGGGGAAGATGCAAGAGGGAGCGTAACGGTATGTGCCCTGTCACGCTGACGAAGCGGCGCTACACCTCGAGGTTTAGGGCGACGTGCGGGTCGATGTGAGATGGGTAGAGGCTCGAGCCTTTTCCCTTTGAGGCGGACAATAGCAAGAATCATTCCCTTGCCTTCCCGTCACTTTATATTCCCGATAAGACGTATTCATACGTTACAATTGGTCTCTAAGCCTAGTCCTTTTTCATGCTAACCCCCTCCCCACCCGCAGATCAACGCCCTCTCCGCTGGACGTTCCTTTTCGCTGGACCCTCTGCCCACCCGCCCCGCTCCCCGACACAGAGGCTGCTGCCCCATCGGTAAGAGGTACGACGTATTCATTTGTTACACCCAGATTTTACCGCATGCTTTGCGTGCGCCCATGAGCAGAGCCGTATGCTCTTGAGATTTGCATTCTTCAGGATGTCTCCTGACGCACGATATGCTTTGGTTTCTATGATTTCTCTATCCTACACTTAGCTTCTATGGACCTTAGACTCCCTGATCCGTATGCCTGGCAAACACCCAGATTTTACCGTATGCTTTGAGTGCGCCCATGAGCAGAGCTGTATGCTTTTTGCATGCACTGACATTTGTATTTTTGAACATAGCACGTAATGCTTTGGTTTCTCTCCTTTCTTTGTCTTACACATTTAATTGGCTTCTATGGAGCTTTAAAATTAGCATTGTCGAGTGCTTGTGTTTTTTGAAGAGCCATTCTTTTAATATGCTGACATCTGTTCAATTATATTGTTTTTACTGCCAAAGACACCGACCAGCCAATTTGCTGGCTGGAGCCATGTAACCAAGTTCAAGTATGTCCAAATTTGCGCTGACATTCTTCTTCTTGCTTTGCTGTGTGCAGGCGCGACAGTAACTCGATGTCAGCATCAACTACAGATACTAGCATCGCACCTTCCACGCTAGCTGGACCTGGGTCTGAGCAAGAGTGCCGTGGCCTGGACTGTGGTGGTTATTGTCCTTTCACAATGATCTTCAGTGCATTGCAGTCTGGCTCCACCACCGGAGCTGATGAGGCAGCTCAAATTCCTGTGGCGCTTCAATGGATTAAGAGCAGCCTCTTTGCAGCTAAGGAGGCTGTAGACGAGGATGGCCTTCCAAGCCCGGAGGCTGTCCAATTTGCGTCTGTGACCTGCCTTGAGATACTTAAGGCTTGTGCCAAAGAAGGCAAGGTCGGCCCAGCTCAGGCCATGGTGGCAGCTGCCAACTGCGCTCGTGTGTATCATGATGCACTGATGGAGGTAAGGAAATCTCTTTCAGATGGTATTGAGTGTGATACCAATGCTTTCCTTCAAGACTACGCCAATGCTGTAGCTGTGAACAGCTATGCCAGGTTCATGTTAGGCTTGGCCAAGGATGAATTCCCCAGTCACTTCGCAATCCTTACGGACTTCCAAGCTGGTCACCAGGCATTAGCTGCCAGCTATGGCAGTTTTGGAGCCTGGTGCTACAAGAGCATGGCTGCTGTGGTATCCTCACTCTCCTCCATAGCACGTCGCTCCCTGGATCCACAACAGCTTCCTCATCCACAGCCTACTCCTCCACAGCTGAGTACTGGTGCTACAAGTGTGCCACTCTCCCACCCTCGCTCCCACCCCCTCCCAGACATCCTCACAGACTCCCGCTCCCACCCCCGCTCCCACCCCCTCCCAGACATCCTCACAGACTCCCGCTCCCACCCCCGCTCCCACCCCCTCCCAGACATCCTCACAGACTCCCGCTCCCACCCCCGCTCCCACCCCCTCCCAGACATCCTCACAGACTCCCGCTCCCACCCCCTCCCAGACGCCCTCACAGACTCCCGCTCCCACCCCCCTCCCAGACATCCTCACAGACTCCCGCTTTCACCCCCGCTCCCACCCCCTCCAAGACATCCTCACAGACTCCCGCACCCACCCCCTGCTCCCACCCCCTCTATGCCCCCCGCTCCCAGTTTCTCATTGTCCCCCTTTTTCTGGCCCTAATCATCGGTTTATTAATCAGTTTTCTGATTCGTAATCTGATCTTGTAGTTGGCCACCCTCCTTTGTTTCTTTTCTTCTCCTCCTTCAGTTTTCTGCTCCGGTGATTGATCGAGGATGCACACACCGGCTATCTCCCTTTTATGTTCGTTTCCTTCGTAGTTAGTTTTCCCTTATTTTGTAGCTTGGTTGGTCAGGTATCAGCTTCCTTTGCGGGTGTGTGCTGTGTGCATGGGCGGGCAACACGCTCGTTAATTCCCAGAGGCAGGTGGAAGATTCTTGCCGGCCGCTCAATGCCGTTTAGTTTTTTTCTTCTTACCTCGGCGTGTTTCCTTAGGTCCTTGCTCTCTCTTTGTTTTTTCCCGTCTTTGGTCTTCTTCTTAGTTGTCCCTTCTCTTGGGCTTCATGTTTCTTTCCGGACTTTCTCCTCGTCCCTCTAGTCTGTTCGTTTTCTGCTCCCGTCCTCCTGTGTCCCTTAAGTCGCCCTAGTGGTATCCGTCCCTTGACCGTTCTTATCTTCTGTCTTTTTTCCTTGGTCACCAAGAGTTAATTTTTATTAGATGCGCCTTTTCCTAGTTCCCTTGTAAAAAAACGTCTCCACCTCCTCACAGACCCCAGCTCCCAGTTTCTCTCTGCCCCTCTTCTTCTGGTCCTCCTTATCGGTTTGTTGATCAGTTTTCTGATTCGTATTCTTATCTTGTAGTTCGCCACCCCCCTTTGTTTGCTTCTCCTCGTTCAGTTTTCTGCTCTAGTGACTGATCGAGGACGCACACCCCAGCTGCCAACCTTTTCTGTTAGTTTCCTTCCTAGTTTGTTTTAAAGATAATTGCAAGATAAAATACAAACGTTGATACAAACAATCAAAAACCTAAGCAGTATAATACATATGTACTTTATCATATATCTTTATACATTCACACATAAAAAGACGACCAGAGGCTGAAAGGCGCCAAGTGCCATTTGGGTTCCGTTTCAACCTGAACTTGGTTACATATGTTGTATTACGACTAATACGTCGTCTCTAGAGTAGGCAAAGAGCGCACAGGTCTAAGTCCCCTCCAGGGCATGTGCCGCCTGCAGCCCAGGACCTAGGCCAGCTATGGCCCGCGCGCCGCAATGCAGTTCTAGACTGTACTGCTTTGCATCTCCTTTATCAGTCGCGCTACTGCGCGTAATAGCTATCTTCTATGTAACCGAGTTTGAGCTTGCAGCCTATGCTACCGAACGCGAAAACATATACTGGTAGTCAACCAGCAATTCGGCCGCTCGCTATCTCTAGCAGTGAAAATACAGTTACCAGGAAAATGTAATGTTCCGTTTCAGCACAGCGAAAGGCGGACCGAATGTGAAATGACAATGAGATGTTACCAATGACCTGCCATAACTTGGTCACATGACTCCAGCCTTAGAGGCTGCTTGCCGTCTTGAATAGTAACATACCGGTAGTCAATTCCAACCGAAGCATTATTTTCAATATATTTTTGATCAAATCCCTAATACAATTGTCAGCTTGAATACACTCCAGAGAGTGGACAAAGATGCTTGCGTGAGCAGACGCGCCAATCTATATATGCGGAGACGAGAATAGCATTACAAGGAAAGGCGGACGCCAAAGGACACCAGCGGTGGGAGAGGCGGGTGCCTGTAACCTGACTAGAACCTAAGCCAGGAATCTTAAGCCGGGCACAGGCAATACAGCGCGTGTCAGTGAGACCGGTGACGCAGCCAACAGGAAGCTGTCACTGAGTCACTCAAAGGATGACACAGTCTACGGGAAGCTGTCACTACGGGAAGCTGGCAGAGCCGATAGTTCTAAGGAAGTACATAAGTAGTCACCAAGTCATAAAACGCGTGAGAGCACCGCAATTCATGCTGACACTCCACCTATGACACAGGTGACATACAATACTACTTCTCCACCTATGGCACTGGTGACATAGAACTATATGTAACAATTAAAAAAAAAAATCAAAGAACTCCGAAAAATCGAGAGAACTTCAAATGGAACCCAAAGGGTGATATGAAGGAATGAAACAAGGCAAAAACCAAAAATTTGCCAAGTTAGAAAAAGATGAAAAACGAATATCAAAGATGGGTAACAACGGTATAGAAAACCCGATCCGGGAATAGGAACCTAATGCCAAACAATGATAACCAAAGAAACCAATGTAACCAAAAAAATGACCCTAAGAAGAAGAAGAAGTCATTCCAAGCATTCGGACAAACCTCCAGAACACAGCAGGATCAAGGGGCTTGGTGAAGGGGTCAGCACAGTTGTCCTTGGTGTTAACATAGGCAACATCTAGTTGACCATCCTCCACCAGCTCCTTGATGTAGTGATGAATAACATCAATGTGCTTGCTGCGAGGGAGCAGCTGCCAGTCATTGGCCCAACTCAGAAACCCTAAGTTGTCACCCTGAATGGTAACCAAACCACAAGGCAGACCCAGATCCACCCTCAACTTCTTCAACCATTGCACCTCCCTGGCAGCCTGAGACAGGGCCTGATACTCAGCCTCACTAGAGCTAATGGCAACAGTAGGCTGCCTCTTGCTCATCCAGTTCACTATGCACCCCCCAGCTAGCACAGCAAAGCCAGTCTGAGACCTCCTGTCAGATCCATCATCAGCAAAGGATGAGTCACTAAAGACAGTAAAAGAGAACTCAGGGCTGTGGGTGTAAGTGAGTCCCAGGTGGGAATGTGTCCTCAAATACAAGAGCAAACGCTTGGCTGCCCCCCAGAGGGGGACGGTAGGGTGAGCAGAAAACCTGGACAGGTAGCTCACAGCAAAAGAAATATCAGGCCTGGTGCAAGTAGCCAGGTATAGCAAAGCACCTACAAGAGAGAGGTACTGACCATTAGAGGCCAGGGGTTCCCCAGGAGGGTCAGTGACGGTGCACTTGGCCATGGGGGCACCAAACTTGGGCTTGGCAGCAGCAGTAAGACCAAACTGCTCCACCAGATCAACAATGTAGGAGTGCTGGGAGAGGTTGACTTGAACACACCTGCCGTCAGAGTCAAGTGTAACAGCCATGTCCAATGAGAGGAACTGAACTGGTACACCCATCTCTTTGACCTCCCAGCCAGCCTTCTTCATTGCCTTGATCAGCAAAGCATACCTATCCAGCTCACTAAAAGCACAGATAAAATCATCAACATAGGTCAGGACATAGCTCCACCCACCAATAGAATCTCTCCTAAAATACAGAGCAGGTTCTGCCTAGCACATAGTAAACCCATGTGCAACCAAAACCCGCTTGACATCCATACTCCAAGCCCTGGGCGCCTGTTTCAAACCATGAAGGGACTTGATCAGTTTGCACACAAGGGGAACACCGTTAGGACCAAGTACCTTAAAGCCCTCAGGCTGGTGGCAGTACAGGTCCAGACCAGGTTCTAGCTTAGCATTCAGAAATGCAGTCTTGATGTCCAGCTGCCGAACAAACATTTTTCTATGAGTGATGGCAGCAAGGAGCACCCTCAGACCTGCTTTAGAAGAAACGGGGGCATATACGTTAGGAAAGTCCAGCCCAGGACGCTGCAGAAAACCGAGGACCACAAAACGTGCCTTGAAGCGCACAGAAACATCAACCCCAACCTTCTTCACAAATAACCACCTGCCAGACAGGATCCTCTGCTTAGGAGGCTGTGGAGTGAGAGCCCAAGTACCATGGGCATGTAGGGACGCCATCTCATCCTTCATAGCAAGCAGCCACTGATCCCTGTCAGGGTTGGAGGGAAGCATGGCAGCTTTATAGGTTAGTGCAGTGGAGGTGGAAATATATGCTCCCACGTACAAGCAGTTTACTTGTACATGAGCAGCGGGGGTATCAGCAATATCAGCAGTAACCGGTAGTATAGCCCCCAGTGCAGAACTACTGCCTGGTTGAACAAGGCCGGCCTTATTTGCCGCTATATCAACGAAGCCTGGGTCGACCGGAACACCCCAGCCATACGCAGTATCGGAACCAGACCAGTGTTCAAGATCATCACTTGCGCTATCGGCAACGGCTACATCATCACATGGGCTTGACCCGAATAATCCACCAGGGATGGCAGGAGGCGAAGGGATTAACAACACCTGCGAGCCATCCGAGGTGGTCGGAGGTTGGCGACTATTAGGCAATGGACCTGATCCAGGTACCACTATGATCGAAGGCTGTCTTAATCCTAAAGCGTCACCGACGGAACGTGGCGCAGAGGAGGGCCTGGCGACCCCCTGAGATTCGGGTAAAACAGTATCTGAAGGAACTTCGGAATCCCGCCCGCCCAGTACCTTTACACGCAATACAGCACCATCAGCCCCTGACCTGGGACGCAAGGTCATCCCATGACCAGGGCAGCGGTCGACAATTGGGGTTGGCAAAGGGTCTTAGGCATTAACCGCAGACTCAGGCATGTGTCCGTTGATAGCAGCAGGGATGCGAGAAAACAGCGGAGACCCGTCATAAGGAAACAGCCCAGGAATACAGTTATTGCTAAACTATTCATAGAAGAGTACATCACGACTCTCTACTACCTGGCGCAACTTAGGAACCCAAACAAAATAACCCTTACTCACCAGGGAATACCCAACCAGTCTACCAGATAACGCCCTTTCGTCCAGCTTGTTGCGTTTCTTCCCATTGACTAACGTGACGTAGCAAGGGCAACCAAACACACGCAACAACGACACATCAGGCACAACCCCAAAGAACAGCTCGTGTGGAGTCTTGTCTCCCTGATTGGGCAGACGATTACGAAGGTAACAAGCAGCTAGGAAGGCATAGGGCCAGAACGACTTAGCTAGTTTAGACTCCAGGTGGATGCTCCTAGCTATAGACTGTAAGACCCCATTGTACCTCTCCACAGTTGCATTCTGCTGTGCAGTGTATGCCAACGATAATACATGCACTGCCCCAACCGATATCAGCCAATCCTCGAACCACTTTACTATAAACTCCTTAGCCCTGTCAGATCTCAGACACTTAAAGGCAAACCCATGCAGCTGATTCATCCATCTGAGGATGATAGTTTGGACTGCTAAGGGAGCTTCATCCCTGGTCCTCAAGCACAATACCTCAGCATAGCCAGAGTATTGGTCTGTGAGGCACAGAATATAAAACTCCCCACGCAGACCTCTAATATGAACTGGTCCCATGATATCCAAGTGAAGGCGTTGGAGAGGTGCACGGATCTTAGTGGTGCTTTCTTTAGGAAAAGGGAGACGTTTGCCCTTAGCCTTCTGACAAGCATCACAAGGGATCTTAGCCAGTTTCTGCACCTGCTTGAGTGAGAGGGGTAAGTTTTTAACCATACCCTTCTTGACAAGTCTGCGCATGGCATCATAGCCGGGGTGACCCAGCCGCCTATGCCACAGCCATTCAGGAGTGGTAGGGATAACAACTCCACCGTCCTCATCAACATCAAGTGCAAAAACTGGGTAATGGTCAGCACTAAACAAACGGCCACCGGTGGTGTAACAAGGCCTACATGCAAACTTGTATACACCATCACTGGAGGCAGGGAAAGACCAGAGAACAGAAGAGCCCTGAGTGGCAGTGCAACTAAGACTATCAAAAGAAACCTTGCAGTGGTGAGAATGAGCCACTGCATTTACTGACAGGAGGTTCACCGGACAGTGAGGTATGTAGAGAACATCAGTTAGAGTGATTGATGTTGGTAACCAATCACTACATAACACAATGGTTCCCATACCTTCTGACCGTTGAACCACTCCATCACCAAATCGAACTGCTGGCTGATTTTTAGAAACATTATACACAGTGAACAAAGACTTATCACCTGTGATAGACATTCCAGCTCCAGAATCCACATGCCAGACACCCTCAGACAGGCTTGGGCTACACACATTTGAGAACTTCGAGGTGCAGGAGAATAGGACAGAGCTTACCTCCTACTTCTGTATAGCAACCCCATCAATCTGAGCCTGCAAGGAGGACATTCGCCTTGGAGTAAGCGCACCAGGAAGGGCCAGGTTAACAGGCATCGGTCCAGGACGCGATGCACCATCCCTGTCCCTTTTCAGGTGCGGGTGCTTCGTCCAGCAGCGTTCCTCCGAGTGACCATCCTTATGGGGGCATGGTCCCCAAGTGCATTCCAGGCGCCTCTTGGTAGACCCAGAACCACCACCAGTTTTCTGCCGCCGCGGAAGTGCAGCATTGGCAGGAAACTGGGGAGTGTTCCGGGACCAACCAGGGTGCCTGGCATCAGACTGAGGGAGTGCTATGTTCAGAATGTCCAGCTGCCTATATTCCTCTAGACAGGACCAGTACTCAACAGGGTGCGGGTTGTACAGCATGATACCATGCTCAATCCGCAGCGATTCGAACCGGGGCAGACTCGCACCTTGTACTATGATGCCCATGGCGTGACGCTGAGTCTGCGGAGACCCAGCACTGCGGAGGTCAGTGCACATACCGCGAACCCGACGAAAGAAAACGTCAACCTGCTCATGAGTGCTCATGACCGAAGCAAGATACTCTTTCAGCAAGAGAGGGACACGAGAGGCAAGGGCATCAGACTGCGGCCTCCGGATATGCAAAAAGATATCCCGATGTGAAGCAAAGTCCTGGTATACCTTGACTAAGGCATCCGTCATGTTAGCAAGCATTATGGTTAAGATCATGAACTGTTGACGGGGCAGGGGCAGCGCACTGAAACCCAACATTGCAAGATCGACACTAGACTCACCATGAGAGGCCGAAGTTCCAGCAGCAGGAGTAGCAGTCCTAGGAGCTAAAGACTCACGAATCCCCAGAAAATACTCAGCAGCAAGACCAGCTTCATAAGCGCGCTGGTCATCTAAGTTCCTGATGAGAGACAGGGACCGCGCAACACCCACCACGAGCTCGAAATCAGGACGAACAGGACAGAAAGGGAGGGGCACCTTCACATACTGGTAACCCCGCAGGTCATTATTCCTACGCCCAATGCCACCAAAGGTCACACCATTAGCAGGAGGGTAGTTGATCCCTGGCATAACCGGTCCCAGAAAAGCCCGACACTCTAGACCTAGCTCAGAGTATGCCATCACACGCTTAGTGCGACCCTTGCTATCAACATTAGCCTGAGTGGCTTTCATATCCATCCTACCGTACAGAGTGCGGTCCAAGGAGTCCCCATAGTGGTGCTCCTGGCGGATACGACGACAGTCCTGCAACCGCAGGAGCAGAGGAGGTCCTCCAGTAAGCAGTAGAGGAGGTCCTCCAGTAAGCAGAGGAGGTCCTCCAGTAGAGTAGAGGAGGTCCTCCAGTAAGCAGAGGAGGTCCTCCAGTAACCTCCCAAGACTCGCATGACAGCGAAGGACGCACAGTAGGTATCAGCATGAATAGCGGTGCTCTCACTTGTTTTATGTCTTGGTGACTCCTTGTGTACTCCCTTAGAACTATCGGTCCTGACAGTACTGTGACAGCTTCCTGTTGGCTGCGTCACCGGTCTCTCACTGACACGCTCTGTATTGCCTGTGCCCGGCTTAAGATTCCTGGCTTAGGTTCTAGTCAGGTTACAGGCATCCGCCTCTCCCACCGCTGGTGTCCTTTGGCGTCCGCCTGTGCTTGTAACGTTATTCTCGTCTCCGTGTATAGATTGGCGCGTCTGTTCCGCTGCTTTCATCTCTGTCCACTCCACGGAGTGTATTAAAGCTGATAGGTTATCGGGCTCCTCATGGTACCACTGCTTTGCAATGCATCTTATGCGTCGTCCTCTACTTGGCTTCAACGAGCTTCATTCTGGAAGTTCCGAAGTCCTGACATGACGACAAATTGGCTAGACGATTGCGCGCCAGCGGCCTTTGCTGCCGGAGAGGAGGATCCTTCCGCCATCGTGGAAGTACCCCCCCCCCAGTCATTCCTCCATTCTTCCTTTTCCTCCCCTTCCGTCTGTCGCCTCCTCCCGTCTGTCGTAGATGACTGTGACGTGCAGACTCAAGTCGGCGACTAGCCTGGACATCGGTGGAGGTTCCCCGTCTTCGTCTGCTCGCGTCCTTGACGTCGCTACCATTTCTCCAGTGTTTGCGGCTCTGCCTGCATACCGGAGGTTGCCAAGCCGATCAAGCTCCCTGCTGATGTCTACGTCGTCTGTGCCCCCTTTGCTCTGCCCTGCCGACGGTCGGCTACTGGCATGAGCTTGCGCTCTAGTGGCTCTGTGCTGCCTTTTGGAGAAATTTTTCGATCAAGCTGGCGGATCGCCGGCACTGCCGTAGGGTTCGCCAGAGGAGAACGACCTACGCGTCTGGACCTGGAGATTCTGGAGGTGGTAGGAAGCAGGGGGGTATGGTCAGCACCACTACGGGTGCTGCTCCCTCTACCCCCCAACCGGGTGAGTCGAGCGATAGAGGGGGGGACTTGGGATTGACTGATCATCGACGGCGGGATATTAGGACCTTTACATGCCTCGGCTCTGCTCTTCGCATCCTAGCGATAAATTTTCGAATTCTGCCCTTGCGATTTGCGATTTTCTGCCATTGGTGCGATTTTCTGCACCAGGTGCGACTTGCTGCACTTTCATCCTCGTCTCCTTTTTCCCATACCTCAAATTTCGACTTCGCCCTAACGCTTCCCCACCTTCTGTGATCCCAGGTCTCGCAGCGCCGGACTTCGCCCATGCTACAGGCCGAAGTGGACGCCGTCCTGGCCCTAGTCCAGCGGCCGTGGAGGTTCTTTGGCATGATATCTTGGTGGATTTTTTTTTTCTCTCTTAGGATCCTTGGGACCCCTGGGTGCGTTCCGTGGTTCGACAGAGGTCGCGTTCTTTGTCTTCCCGTGCCCCTGGTCCTTCCCCTGGGTGCCCTCCTTAGGTGTATGCCTTAGCTACATGGGTTTTGTGCTCAAGTGTTTGAGTTCTGATAGGGCTTAGGAATTTTTAGTTAAGTGGTATCGAGTAATGGTTGAAATCGGTTGGTGCTGCGCATGAATTATTGATGGTATACACTGCTCAGCAGAACGCGACTGTGGAGAGGTACAATGGGGTCTTGCAGAACATAGCTAGGAGTATCCACTTGGAGTCTAGGCTAGCTAAGTCTTTCTGGCCCTATGCCTTCCTCAGTGCTTGTTACCTACGTAACCGGCTGCCCAATCAGGGTGACAAGACTCTATACGAGTTGTTCTTTGGGGTTCTACCTGATGTGTCGTTGTTACGAGTGTATAGTTGCCATTGCTCGTTTGAAGTAAATGGGATATTGCGTAACGAGCTAGTCGAAAGGGCGTTATTTGGTAGACTGGTTGGGTATTCCCTGGTGAGTAAGGTTTATTATATTTGGGTTTCCGATGTTGCGCCAGGTAGTAGAGAGTAGTGATGTACCCTCTATATCCAGTTAAGTCTAGACTGTCTTCCTGGGATCTCCCATTAGTATGGGTCCCCGTGCCCGCTTGCATCCCTCCTGTCATCAAACGGTGATATGTTACGTGTCGCCGGTAATTCCCTACGCCCTTTAGCAACCCCAATTGTTGATGGCTGTCCTGGGTGGGGTGTATCCAGATTGCATCCCAGTTCAGGGACTGATCATGCTGTATTGTGTGTGAAGTTTTAGGGCGGGTGGGAGTTGTATATCCAAACAATAATTTAGCCGAATCTCAGGGGGTCGCCAGGCCCTCCTCTGCGCCACATTCCGTCGGCAAAGCTCTAGGATTAGGACAGCCTCAGGTCATAGTGGTGCCTGATATAGGTCCACTGTCTAATAGTCGCCACCCCCCGTCCACCTGTTCGGATGGCTTCAGGCGTTGTTGATCCCTTCGCCTCCTGTCGTCCCTGGTGGTTTATACCGGACAAGGCATTGCGATGATTTAGCCGTCACGTGGAGTGAGTGATGATCTTGAACACTAGTCTGGCTCTGATACTGCGTATGGCTGGGGTGTTACAGTCAACCCAGGATTCATTGATTTAGAGGCAAAGAATGCCGCCCCTGGAGGCAGTGCTCAGCCTGTCCTGGGGGTTGTACTACCTGCTAGCCCCCTTGGGGCTGTCAAATTGATGGTGCTGATGGTTCTCAGGCGTAGGTTAACATGGCCCTATGTGTGGGTGCCTATTCCTCAGCACCTCCTAGACTGACTTATAGGGTAGTCTAGATTGGTGGAGCGTTACGACGCTTTGTTTAGGCAGCTTCCTTTCGGCTGTCTTTCTTGGTTTTGGTGGAAGGTGGTAATTAATTCAGACCACCGTTATAGCGTCTTGATGGTTTCTGACTCTTAGTTCCATAGGCAGATGGTTCATTCGGTGGAGCTCATCATAGATTAGCTATTTCTTTTTACTCCACACTGTTTTTAAATCACCAGCCCCTCAAGTGATTATAACTTTTTGTGGAGTGTAGTAGTTATTTCCCTTTGGATTTTACTGTAATTTGGTGGGCTGGGTCATCTTGCAGTTGTACTTGCAGATGTACTTGCAGTTGTACTTGCAGATGTACCGCCGCTCACCTCTTTCTTGTTCTTCCGAGTGTATTTCAAGCGCCCTTTCATTCCTTCCTTTGCAGTAAAATCTCCTTTTTTCTGCGTTTCCTATTTTTCAAGTGGGCAATAAGTTTTATGTACTATGGTTGTACATCTTACCTTCTATTGATCATTGAACTGTGTTTCCTTTGTTGGTTACAAGTTTCTTGAAATTTAACTTCGCATCCTTTGGATTTTTTCAGTTGCTGCAGGTTTGGTTTGCTTGTGGTTAGGCGCTTGGTTTGTCTTGAGTGCACGAGTTCTTTGCGGTGCGATACCCACCTCCTAGACTGTTTTTGGTTAGTGCCGTAGCTGGGGATTTATGATAATTAACTTTCATAAATTTTCTTACTTCCATCTTTGAGTAAGAAACCAGTTCATCATGGTTTTTTCATCCCAACCTAGTCATGAATTCTATGCTAAGAATAGTTTTTAAGGTAGTGGATTTTTCCATCGACTTTCTTTTTCCACAGTAGACTTTAGTGTCCCCTTGTCTGCGTCCTCTTGTCTGCGTCCTTTAGGCTTTGATTCTCTCGTGTGCTGCTCTCACACGATGTTTTTAGTCTTCTCTTTAAGTTAAGTTCTCGGTTCTTTCAGTCACCGTTGTTCCCCTTCCTTTGGTATTAGGATTGATTTCTGTTTGGCCTCCCTGTGATTTTCTGGTTTGGTGCCTACTATTCTGGATGAATAGTATTTTTGCGCTTACCATGGATAGTTGCATTTCCATTTTTGGTCTCAGCTCAGCTCGGTATGACCCAAGTTTTTTGCTGCTACATTTTCGGAGTACTACAGTGGTTTTTGGTTCATCCTTTCTCATCCTTTTATTTTAGACAAGGCTTTCTTCTGGTTTCCTGTTTTTCAGCCGTTCCTTAATAATTTTTGTTTGCTACCAGTTTATGGTTCTATGTCCCCAGTGCCATAGGTGGAGTACTAGTATTGTATGTCACCTGCGTCATAGGTGGAGTATCAGCATGAATAGCGGTGCTCTCACTTGTTTTATGTCTTGGTGACTCCTTGTGTACTGCCTTAGAACTATCGGTCCTGACAGTACTGTGACAGCTTCCTGTTGGCTGCGTCACCGGTCTCTCACTGACACGCTCTGTATTGCCTGTGCCCGGCTTAAGATTCCTGGCTTAGGTTCTAGTCAGGTTACAGGCATCCGCCTCTCCCACCGCTGGTGTCCTTTGGCGTCCGCCTGTGCTTGTAACGTTATTCTCGTCTCCGTGTATAGATTGGCGCGTCTGTCCCGCTGCTTTCATCTCTGTCCACTCCACGGAGTGTATTAAAGCTGATAGTAGGCGGAGGGCCAGGAGCAGGTGGCAGCTCCACCGGCGGAGGCGGAGGGGGCTCCTGCGAAGTGCCAGCAGAGGATGCGCGGACAGCCGTAGCAGCAGCTTCTCGAGCACGATTGTTGTAGCCAGGGAGACCTCGCTCCATAGGCATGGTGAAAGACGCAGACCTATTCATCAAAGACGGCCTGGCCACCTCCGGGTGGACCGGTGGAAGGGGCGCAAGCAGAGGCGCAGAAGAGGGCTCAGGCTTATACACCGGGGAAGGCGCAAGAGCAGGTGCCGATGAAGGTTCATACAATGGTGAGACGGTGGCATTGTGAAACACACGAGTAGCAGTAGATGGAGTAACTCCACCGAAGTCACCACTCGTAGCACTCTGCAGCTCATCATCATCATCATCATCATCGCCAAAATCATCATCATCATCATCGCTGAATCGAGCAGACCTTGCATACTGGATGATCTAAGTAGAGACACAGCAGAGACGCATCAGAACGTCCTCAACCTCAGGAGAGAGACGTCGGACAGTAGCAGAAGGAGCCGCAAAGTTGGAGAATTGATTGGGGGGGGGTTACTTCCACGATGGCGGAAGGACTCTCATGACCGCTAGCAGAGGCCGCTGGCGCACAAACATCTAGCCAATCAGTAAGAGGAGCCGGGTCCTCCGTTGGAAGGACTCAGTCGCAGCCATTGCTGATAATGATACTGCGCATCCCGCGCATCCAAGAAAAACCATTCGACTCATGGAGTTTCTCGAAACCGGCGGGAGGCCCTCTAGGAAGTTGCATTGAAAAGCAGTGGTAAAATGAAGGACCGTATAACCTGTCAGCTTGAATACACTCCAGAGAGTGGACAAAGATGCTTGCGTGAGCAGACGCGCCAATCTATATATGCGGAGACGAGAATAGCATTACAAGGAAAGGCGGACGCCAAAGGACACCAGCGGTGGGAGAGGCGGGTGCCTGTAACCTGACTAGAACCTAAGCCAGGAATCTTAAGCCGGGCACAGGCAATACAGCGCGTGTCAGTGAGACCGGTGACGCAGCCAACAGGAAGCTGTCACTGAGTCACTCAAAGGATGACACAGTCTACGGGAAGCTGGCAGAGCCGATAGTTCTAAGGAAGTACATAAGTAGTCACCAAGTCATAAAACGCGTGAGAGCACCGCAATTCATGCTGACAACAATCATTGATCAACAAAAACAACTTCACAACCTTCCACATTTGGGTTGCACGTCAAGTAATGTAAAGGAATAATTTGGTTATCAGATTTAGAAATCGGTTGTGACAATTACTAGGGCACAGCAATATGATATCATGTCATCATATGATGCCGGCGGTCTGACTAGGCCAAAGTTACCATTTATATACAAGATCGTATGATGCAATTTGCATGATATCATCCTCGCCTTTGGTCAACATCATATGATATGCCAGTCCCTAATAATAACAGAGTCTCACATTCAAAAAAACTTCATCGCTAAGATGCCTTAGAAGTTCAGAATTTGTTTTAGTCCGACTTATATGTCGGCTCTTGAGTAGGCAAAGTACGCACATGTCTAAGTCCCCTCCAGGGCGCGTGCTGTCTTCTGCCAGGCGTCGAGACCAGCTATGGCCTGCGCAACGCAATGCAGTACTCTGCAATACAGATTGCATCTCTTTATCAATCGCTCTTCAGCGCCTATTTTCTATCTTCTCTCTATACAGAGTCTTGAGTCTGCAGTGTAATCTACAGAACATGAAAGAATTGAATCAAATCCTTCTGAAGCAAATTAGTGGCAAACTTTGCCCATAGTTATACATATTATGTCGCTGTGAAAAAGTGTGCATCCTATGTTATTTCATTCTGTCAGGGATGTCTTGCCCTAAATAGCCCTTGCAACTCCCCAAACGTTGCTGAGACCCATCACCAGCAACATGTGGGCCGCTTAGAAACATCCGAGTTGATGGCCCAGTCCCAAAACGTTAAATTTCACTGACCGACACCGTCTCATGGGCCAGCGATGATGCTGTGTTGCTTGCTTGTGTGGGCTGTGCTGCTTGCTTCTTGGCAGCTGGCACATCGGGGGATGACTCAGCTGGAACTCAGTGTGTTGATATGCTCCTGGGAGTCCTGGTGCATACGGTATGGGATTTGTATTCAGTTTTGGAAGCAAGGGACAAACAGTGAATTCAGAAAGACTCATTGCTTTTGTTGCAATCTACACAACAAAATGCACGCGGAACAATTGGTAGCCATGCAAGAGTGATGTACAACATCCTCCATGCAACAGATATGAAACAGCTAAGTGGCAAGTAGAACCTACCCTTGTTTCATGCCGGTCCGAGGCTGCATGGAGCTTGGAGCGGGCAAACTGAATGCTGAGTGCGCCCCACATTGGTACTGTTTGGCCAGCTGCTATTCTCTCTGATCCTCTTCCAACAACCTCGCAGTCTCCTTTTCTTCTCGAGCGAGCTCTTTCTCAACTGTAAACTTCTCCTTCCTAGTCCTGCTTCTAACCAAACATTCAAAGGTTCCTTTCAGCCACGTCTGAGTATGCTGCAGCCCACTCTATGACTGCATGTGCTGCTCCTGTGCTGGTACTGTTATTCACACTCTTTAGTGTTCTGATTAGCATGTTGGGGGCAAATAAATGCATGGCTATTCTGATTATGCAGTTCCTCCAAATGCCCTTTCAGCTCGTCATCATGGGGAACCAATACCAGGTGTGTGCGTACTGCTAGGGGGCAGGAACCCTGTACTGCCCAAGTAGCAGACCTTTCTTAGTCAGCTCGTCATCCTAGGGAACCAATACCATGTGTGTGTACTGCTAGGGGGCAGGACCCCTGTACTTCGTCCGTTGTAGGTTGAATTGGGCTACCCCACATATGCAACATGTGTAATCCTTGGTGGCTGACATGTATGTGTATATTTCCAACCAACAACCTTCACTGAATAGGCTTACAACATAACATGCATGCAAAGCTGACTGCTAGTCCACCAAGAGTTACATGAGCACTCTAGTGGAGCAGCATAGATGGCTCGCTGTGGGTGCGGGTGGTGCACTCCCATGTATATGTAAGGCCAGTGGGGCTTCTAGGCAGTTCCCTTTCCCTGCTTTTGGGCCAAACCTGAATCTAGCTAGCGTATCTGAAAGCTGACATGACCATTTTTCCAATGCAGTTGCAACCATTGAGCTTCACCAAGGGCCGAGCTATAGAGCTGAATGGAAGCTGCTTTGGTAGCCCTACAAAGGAACATAGCCCACGATGACCCAGCCATCGTGGTCACCCATGCCATCGCTGGCCGCCAACGGGTTAAATCCTGCCACCAGCATTGCTTCTTCTCGTGCCTGCCTCTCATCAAGATTGGCCCCCCTGTGAAAATGCAGTGTAGTTGGGATATTGTGGATGTTGGCTCAATACGAACAAGTCACTGGTCAAGGGCTGGTCAGGGCACTGCAACCCCCTACAGTACCCTCCCCACCCAGAATACACCCTTTTAAGCCCAATAAAAGGGTGTCGTAGACCCTCCTATTTGCTGTGGGGGTGAGGAATCAAACTGAAAGGGAGTCAGACAGATCAATGGTCGGTATGATGGTTGTATTTGTGCTGGTGGGAGGGCGGGGTGAGGTGGCTTAGGGGTGGGGGAGTGGGGTTGTAGTGCACACGTAGCTGCAGAATATATTATTGTGTCCCATGGAAAGCCCACAAATTGTCTACACCTAATTGCCATCTAGCATTTTCCACTGTTTGTCTTTAAAGGTATGTATGTATGTATGTATGTATGTATGTATGTATGTATTTATGTATGTATGTATGTATATTACGCTCTGAACGGTAGTGGTGCAGTCACCAGTAACCTCTACTATGTCACTTTCTTTGTCACACGGTTTTGATGATACTTTTGCGCGGCCCTTCTGAGTTCTCCGAGATCATTGGTTGGTAGCACCCTGTACCTCCACTGCTTTTGCATTGTCTTTTCTCACCGTGCTTTCAACCTGGGGACCCATGGTGCTGTGTTGATAAGACTATCGACTGATGATGACAAGATAGATGCCCAGTACTATTTCAATCCTGTGTTGCCCTAAACCTAGATATTGCCTGCACCAACACTGACCTGTTGATGTTGTAGTGTCGAGTGTAGGCCTGGCAGTATTGCTCTTAAGGCGCGGACTTTTTTTTGGACGACGGCTTCTTCTGCCATGATGGCTTGTTCTGCCAGCCTTACTGCGTAGTCATAGTATATATAGGTATGCTGCGTGGTGAAGGTGTGAACAGGGGTGGAATGAGTTGGTTCTATAGGAGGCATGTATGAAGCTGTATGACCATGCGCGGGTGAAAGAACCGACCATGCCATATGGAATGCCAAAGGAAAGCAGCATAAGCCCCCCCACATCCCCGCCACCGCAAGGACGCGGCAATCTGACGCTTGCTTTGATATCCGTTCTAGATGAGAGGATTGCCCAGCTGATGATCTGGCTGCGGTACCGATCATCGTGAGCAAGGCCGTTCGACCATCGTGCATTGGATAAAATGCTCGCACGCACCTGAGACGAACGCTTTGTTGAGGCTTTGCCATTCCAAGCGATCCTGATCCTGGCCTCAGCAGCATCAATCGAGCGGCAAACCTGCCCCATAATCCAGGAGTCTCCAACCTGCACCAGAATCCAGACGACAAGCAGCGCGACATGTACGACAGCCTTCCTCCAGGCATCAGACGTCTCAAGAACGCGAAATGGGGCGGAAGCGAAAGACATGACGTTGTTGATGCAGAGGGCGGGGTAGAAGCTCAGTGAATTCGTAGGCAAAGGTGCGACAAAGGCGGGGAGATATGAAAGCTTTGATTAGAACGATTCCACTGAGTGGGTTCTCGAACGCAACGCCCGCGCCCGCCACCCTATCCCTGGTTTTTAGGTTTTGTACCGCAGGTTTCACAAATTCGTAGGCCCCCTCCTCGATCCTCGTGTCACCGCGCCAGCAACTTAGAGTGACCCGGAGTGACCGTTGTGTACGCCACTCTGCGAGCTACTTGTCAGCTCTAAGTTGTGTCGCACATTCCATCTACTCTTCTCATTCTCAATGGATTGCTTTGCCGCTTCGATTTTTTGAATACTATCCATCTAACGCGTCTTCTGAATGTTTAGATCAAGGCACCGCTCTCGAAACTCAACATCGCCCCCTCAATTCGAGATGCAAATGTTGACCAAGGACATGTACAACCTATGCGCGCAAGCTGGGGTGAAGCAAGTAAGCAGGTGCAACGAGAGACTGTTATGTTGGCCGAGATTGGTGCATCCAAATTCTTCGGGAAGTGCAGTTGCAACGCTTTCTCTTCGCATTAGCCTGGGTAACTTCCTTTTGCATCCCTTCTACCCTTTGTGCCTCGAATTGTCCCCAACAACACGGTGCTGGGGACCGTGCAACGTTCTCTACCTACCTGCACCTCAAGATGTAATGTAAGTAATGTTCGGTTCCTGCGCCTAACACTCGTTGGCACCTTTCTCCTCGCTGCATCAATCCGCTTCTCATTTACACCGCTCGCTAAAGCTTGAATTTGATAACTCTTTGGACACTCGTTTGGGGTTGGGTGGGGTGGGGGTGGGGGGCGTGATAGATGCTACCTGGCTGGGCCTGCGAGGGCTGTTTCCTCTGATTCTTGCCGGCCGCTCAATGCCGTTTGGTTTATTTCTTCTTACCCCGGCGTGTTTCCTTAGGTCCTTGCTCTCTCTTTGTTTTTTCCCGTCTTTGGTCTTCTTCTTAGTTGTCCCTTCTCTTGGGCTTCGTGTTTCTTTCCGGACTTTCTCCTCGTCCCTCTAGTCTGTTCGTTTCCTGCTCCCGTCCTCCTGTGTCCCTTGTGAGTTTCCGGAGTATGTGCAGAGCACAGAGACGAGGGGAAGACGGTAAGGATAAGATCTTTACAGTTAGATAAGCATTCGATCAATGCGCTAGGAGGAAGTACTGAGATGGCGCGGCACCTCAGGGTACCGGCATCAGAGTCCGTGCCATAGCTGGCAGCGGCATCGCAGTACAGTGCAGCAGGGAGGTAGTCCTGTGCACTCTAAGTCACTCTAGGTGAACCGGTGAAACCCGGTGAATAACATCCCCCCCAATTCCTGGTATTCTTCATTCTGAAGAATTCCAGGAATTAGAGGAGTTAAAAAACTAGAGTGACAATTAAAAAACTATTATGGAGGTTCAATGCATTTGTAACTCATCAGGCTTGTCAAGGAGTTAATGATAAAATGATACCGGCTGTGGCGAGGCAGGCTGGCTCAGCAAAGGTGGTTATCATGTCTAAAGAACTCTCAATCACTGATCTAGGCTGGCAACTTAAAGGGCTGCCATGGAGGTACAGAATTAAGCTGGATAGAAGAGAGCAGCCAGTCATGGTGCAATCAATCAATATCAAGGAAAGGTCTGTGGGATCAGGCCCGGGCCTGTCAGGAGGGTGCTGGGGTGAACTCCTGGGAGCTGCAAGGAGGCTGCAGGGCATACTACTAGGGGCTGCGGGGAAGCTGCAGGGAATGATTCAAGATGGCATAGCACATTAGCAGATGTCTTCAAAGAAATGTCAGTCTACTAAAGTAGCTGGCCCTGATAGGAAGCTGCAAAGGGACAGCAGGCTAGATTGCAGGGAAGCTGCTAGGAAACTAAAAGGAAGCTGCTGGTAGGCTGCATGCTAGGGTGTAGAGGGGCTGCTATGGGGCTGGAAGGAAGAACTGCTAGGCTTGGTTAAGTCTTGTGGAGATAACCTTGGTTACGAGAAGGGCATGATGTCTGGGTTAGGGTGTAACCTAAATTAAAATGCAGACATCTGGTAGAGACTAGGATAATTCTAAATTCAAAAATTGACTGCCTGTGAAGGTACATGGGGCTGTACAGGTGGCGTACAATCTAATAAATTCTAGAGTGTTCAGGTCTAATACAACAGATGGGGAGCAATGTTTTAACTACTAGGTGCCTGGCGTGCTGGGGAAGCAGTCAAGGGCAAGCTGATGGCGGACTGCTGCAGGGTAACTACAAGGTGTCAGCAGCTTGGGGCTGCGAGGTAGCTAGGGTCGCTGCAAGGGCACTAGGGGCGGATAAGAAAATGCAGGGACGGTAGGGACTGCTGGTGCTGTTGGGGCCTGCTGGGTCATTGCAGATCAACGTAAGCATAGCTGTGAATGCTGCAGGGAATGCAAGGGCTGCAGGGAATACAACTGATGATGTCATTGCTAGGCTCCCCCATAATTTGGGAGTGAAGGCTAAGTACTGAAATGCTAAATTAGAATTGGGCAGGCATCATGTTGTCAGCATGAAAACATCGAAGGGGTAGAAGCTTGAACAGCACGTGGCTAAGTACATGTGGCAGTATGGAGCAGATCAAGAATTAATTCCTAGAGTGTTCATTACTAATTATTTAACAGATGGTGGGGATTATCAAATCGCACTATGTAACTATGCCATGAGGTTGACTATGCACTGGAAGGTACATGGAATCTGCAGGTAGCTAGTGCTGTACAGCACTGCAGTTTATTGCAGCAGTACTTCTGTACATCAGCACATGGGTGCACATATGGATCATCACACGAGGGTATCGCTCATGCAACAGATCTGTTGTACAGCAGTACAGTTCAGTGCACAGCAATTCAGTACAGCAGTGCATTACACATGGGTTGTACGTTAGTACCGTACAGCACTTCAATCTGTGCAGTACAGTACATCATTAGGTGGCTGTGCATCAGTGCATCAGGATTATGTTACACGCAGATGAAAATCAGCTCACGAGGGTATCGCTCATGCTTATATCTGCATGCAATAATAGGTCACATCACATGATGCATTGCAGTTTAGTGCAGCAGTACTTCTGTACATCAGCACATGGCCAGTACGTTAGTGCATTACAGCGCTGCAGTTTATAGCATGTAAGTCAGAACACGGGGAGTAAATGATCATCTTAAAGCTAATGTTCCCCCTTTTCCCTCTCATCTACTAATCAGTTATCTGATGCCTTGAGAAAGGCGCAATGCCTTGATGTGCCTACGGCTGGTGGGCACGGAGAACAGGGGGTTCCTTGATGTGTATGGATGAGTGTGATTATGCAAAGGTCAGCGGTGGTGGCATGAGCCTGGTGCTTGTCGCATCCAGGGGGAAGAGGTGGGACACGTGGTTGGGTAGGTACGTTGGTGAAAGTGTGATCCCAATCAGTTCAGATTGATGGGGTCATCTTGTCACTATTGTGGATGACGGGAATGCAGGCCGTGGTTGACATGGTGTCTTGCTGCGTGGAGCAGGATGAGGTACCAGTGGTGGATGGTTCTGTCGTGGAGGTGGATGTGGGGTTTGTGATCAGATCCCCCTCATGCAAGTCATTAGGGTTGGCATGAGGGCTAGGTGCTGAAGAGGAGGCATGAGTGGCAGTCCGTGAGATGTTATTATGGGTTACATCAGGTACACTTGTATGAGGGATGACAGGGTTGTCATACAGTTCCCCCCCCATGCAAGTGTTCAATATCAACGACAGTGGATCTGAGGCTTTATTTGGATCTGAGTGCTTCTAGTATGTCTTCTGGATTGTTGTGGTGCTTGTATTCCTTTCTGATAGGTTCTGAAACATGCGCAAGTACGTATTCAATCTGAAACTTAGGCAGGCTGTTAGATCCATGTGAAAAGTAGTATTGGGATACCTTGAGTTCAGCTTCCATAGATTCAATCCACTCATGAAATAAGTGTTGGTGGAAGATGAAGGTCTGACGGGGCGTGCAAGCAGGTACACTTGTATGAGGGATGACAGGGTTGTCAGACAGTTCCCCCCCATGCAAGTGTTCAATATCAACGACAGTCGATCTGGGGCTGTTGTCCCCAATTGCTGCATTTGCAGACATCAGAGGGACGGCTACGACAGCGGGCACAGGCGTGCAAACAGGGGCAACAGTCGGGGCAGATCGATGGTGTTCGGCCATGACAGGGTTGATCTTTCCAAAGTGCAATCTGAGGTCTCGCAGTAATTTTGCCGCAACGTTTGTGTGCGTGGCAAACATGCGAACAAGGGGAGTGGACAATGAGTTTACTAACTACCTAAATGCTACGCCGTTTGCATAGCTACAGATTCTAGCGTTAGGATAATCCTCTCTGTCGGGGTATCTCTCATCATAAGCATCATCATCATCATCATAATCACCGAAGGGTGATGGCTCATCGGCCGGCTGGTAATCAAGCATAGCATCTGCCTTTATGAACTTGCTATAAGGGGCATTTTCGATGTCATGGCAGATAGCTGAGTACCACTCACCAAAATCCTTGTCTGGTTCATAGACGTTGAAATGGGCAGGCTCAATTTCGCTCAACCTCAAAGGCTCAGGATAGGGATGCATTGGGGAGGTGATGAACTTGCGTTCCATCTCTCAAGAATCGTGTGAGGTGGAGAGTCGAGCGAGATGGCCACCTTGGCGATCAGGATGTGCCCCCCATCAGGAGATTGCCGGATGGGATCCGTCAAGTGTGGCCACGCAGCAGAATGGCGTTGGGATCGATGACAGAGGATGTTATTGGAGCGGCGGAGAAGGGGGGGGGGGGGGGGGGGGGGCGAGTAACAGGGGATGAGGATTTGGGAGGTGGAGGCGAAGGGAGGGGAGGAGATTGGAAAAGGTGGTGAAAAATTGCGAAGCAACTGGGGCGGGAAAACATGGAATCTGGTGGTGGGAGGGGCGAGTTGGAGGTGGAGGCTAACTTGGGAGAGATCTGGAGGGTTTGATAGGTCAGGAGGTGGTTGAGAGACGGCTGAGGTTGCGTAAGCAACGGGACGTGGGAGATGGGAAGGGGGTGGTGGGGGCGCAGGGGAGGTAGAGATGGTTGTCAGGGGGGGGTGAGGGGGGGTGTGCTGGACGACAGCTTGAGGCTCAATGGAGCAGAATCAATCCGGATACGCGGATGATATACCGCACAAGAGGGGTGTCCCAGCGGGGAGGTTCTTGTCGGGTGGAGAGCCTTACTCGATCCTTTCAATTGATTCACTCCGCGCGACAACAATCAAAATGCCCTTCAGCTCGGAATACCTTCGAGCAAGGACAATCTAAAGTGAATGGGACCGTAACCTGTGAGTTTCCGGAGTATGTGCAGAGCACAGAGACGAGGGGAAGACGGTAAGGATAAGATCTTTACAGTTAGATAAGCATTCGATCAATGCGCTAGGAGGAAGAACTGAGATGGCGCGGCACCTCAGGGTTCCGGCATCAGAGTCCGTGCCATAGCTGGCAGCGGCATCGCAGTACAGTGCAGCAGGGAGGTAGTCCTGTGCACTCTAAGTCACTCTAGGTGAACCGGTGAATAACATCCCTTCAGTCGCCCTAGTGGTATCCGTCCCTTGACCGTTCTTGTCTTCTGTCTTTTTTCCTTGGTCACCAAGAGTTAATTTTTATTAGATGCGCCTTTTCCTGGTTCCCATGTAAAAAAACGCCCCCACCCCCTCACAGACCCCAGCTCCCAGTTTCTCTCTGCCCTTCTTCTTCTGGTCCTCCTCATCGGTTTGTTGATCACTTTTCCGATTCGTATTCTTATCTTGTAGTTCGCCACCCCCCTTTGTTTGCTTCTCCTCGTTCAGTTTTCTGCTCCAGTGACTGATCGAGGACGCACCCACCAGCTGCCAACCTTTTCTGTTAGTTTCCTTCCTAGTTTGTTTTAAAGATAATTGCAAGATAAAATGCAAACGTTGATACAAACAATCAAAAACCTAAGCAGTATAATAAATATATACTTTATCATATATCTTTATACATTCACACACAAAAAGACGACCAGAGGCTGAAAGGCGCCAAGTGCCATTTGGGTTCCGTTTCAACTTGAACTTGGTTACATATGTTGTAGAACGACTAATACATTGTCTCTAGAGTAGGCAAAGAGCGCACAGGTCTAAGTCCCCTCCAGGGCATGTGCCGCCTGCAGCCCAGGACCTAGGCCAGCTATGGCCCGTGCGCCGCAATGCAGTTCTAGACTGTACTGCTTTGCATATCCTTTATCAGTCGCGCTACTGCGCGTAATAGCTATCTTCTATGTAACCGAGTTTGAGCTTGCAGCCTATGCTACCGAACAAGAAAACATATACCGGTAGTCAACCAGCAATTCGGCCGCTCGCTATCTCTGGCAGTGAAAATACAGTTACCAGGAAAATGTAATGTTCCGTTTCAGCACTGTGAAAGGCGGACCGACTGTGAAATGACAATGAGATGTTACCGATGACCTGCCGTAACTTGGTCACATGACTCCAGCCTTAGAGGCTGCTTGCCGTCTTGAATAGTAACATACCGGTAGTCAATTCCAACCGAAGCA
This sequence comes from Chlamydomonas sp. ICE-L, assembly GCA_013435795.1. Classification (NCBI taxonomy): domain Eukaryota; kingdom Viridiplantae; phylum Chlorophyta; class Chlorophyceae; order Chlamydomonadales; family Chlamydomonadaceae; genus Chlamydomonas; species Chlamydomonas sp. ICE-L. Next base: position 10,680,549 of record JACBWV010000825.1, on the reverse strand, counting down.
TTATTTTCAAAATATTTTTGATCAAATCCCTTCATACAATCATTGATCAACAAAAACAACTTCACGACCTTCCACATTTGGGTTGCACGTCAAGTAATGTAAAGGAATAATTTAGTTCTCAGATTTAGAAATCGGTTGTGATAATTACTAGGGCACAGCAATATGATATCATGTCATCATATGATGCCGGCGGTCTGACTAGGCCAAAGTTACCATTTATATACAAGATCGTATGATGCAATTTGCATGATATCATCCTCGCCTTTGGTCAACATCACATTTAGTGCTCTGATTAGCATGTGGGGGGCAAATAAATGCATGGCTATTCTGATTATGCAGTTCCTCCAAATGCCCTTTCAGCTCGTCATCATGGGGAACCAATACCAGATGTATGCGTACTGCTAGGGGGCAGGAACCCTGTACTGCCCAAGTAGCAGACCTTTCTTAGTCAGCTCGTCATCCTAGGGAACCAATACCATGTGTGTGTACTGCTAGGGGGCAGGACCCCTGTACTTCGTCCGTTGTAGGTTGAATTGGGCCACCCCACATATGCAACATGTGTATTCCTTGGTGGCTGACATGTATGTGTATATTTCCGCCCAACAACCTTCACTGAATAGGCTTACAACATAACATGCATGCAAAGCTGACTGCTAGTCCACCAAGAGTTACATGAGCACTCTAGTGGAGCAGCATACATGGCTCGCTGTGGGTGGGGGTGGTGCACTCCCATGTATATGTAAGGCCAGTGGGGCTTCTAGGCAGTTCCCTTTCCCTGCTTTTGGGCCAACCCTGAATCTAGCTAGCGTATCTGAAAGCTGACATGGCCAGTTTTCCAATGCAGTTGCAACCATTGAGCTTCACCAAGGGCCGAGCTAATGGAGCTGAATGGAAGCTGCTTTGGTAGCCCTACAAAGGAACATAGCCCACGATGACCCAGCCATCGTGGTCACCCATGCCATCGCTGGTCGCCAACGGGTTAAATCCTGCCACCAGCATTGCTTCTTCTCGTGCCTGCCTCTCATCAAGATTGGCCCCCCTGTGAAAATGCAGTGTAGTTGGGATATTGTGGATGTTGGCTCAATACGAACAAGTCACTGGTCAAGGGCTGGTCAGGGCACTGCAAACCCCTGCAGCACCCTCCCCACCCAGTATACACCCTTTTAAGCCCAATAAAAGGGTGTCGTAGACCCTCCAATTTGCTGTGGGGGTGAGGAATCAAACTGAAAGGGAGTCAGATAGATCAATGGTCGGTATGATAGTTGTATTTGTGCTGGTGGGAGGGTGGGGTGAGGTGGCTTAGGGGTGGGGGAGTGGGGTTGTAGTGCACACGTAGCTGCAGAATATATTATTGTGTCCCATGGAAAGCCCACAATTGTCTACACCTAATTGCCATCTAGCATTTTCCACTGTTTGCCTTTAAAGGTATGTATGTATTTATGTATTTATGTATGTATGTATGTATGTATGTATGTATGTATATTACGCTCTGAACGGTAGTGGTGCAGTCACCAGTAACCTCTACTATGTCACTTTCTTCGTCACACGGTTTTGATGATACTTTTGCGCGGCCCTTCTGAGTTCTCCGAGATCATTGGTTGGTAGCACCCTGTACCTCCACTGCTTTAAACTTGGGCATTGATAGATGCCCAGTACTATTTCAATCCTGTGTTGCCCTAAACCTAGATATTGCCTGCACCAACACTGACCTGTTGATGTTGTAGTGTCGAGTGTAGGCCTGGCAGTATTGCTCTTAAGGCGCGGACTTTTTTTTGGACAACGGCTTCTTCTGCCATGATGGCTTGTTCTGCCAGCCTTACTGCGTAGTCATAGTCATAGGTATGCTGCGTGGTGAAGGTGTGCACAGGGGTGGAATGAGTTGGTTCTATAGGAGGCATGCATGAAGCTGTATGACCATGCGCCGATGAAGGAACTGACCATGCCATAAGGAATGCCAAAGGAAAGCAGCATAAGCCCCCCGACATCCCCGCCACCCTCTCCACCCCCGCAAGGACGCAGCAATCTGACGCTTGCTTTGCTATCCGTTCTAGATGAGAGGATTGCCCAGCTGATGATCTGGCTGCGGTACCGATCATCGTGAGCAAGGCCGTTCGACCATCGTGCATTGGATAAAATGCTCGCACGCACCTGAGACGAACGCTTTGTTGAGGCTTTGCCATTCCAAGCGATCCTGATCCTGGACTCAGCAGCATCAATCGAGCGGCAAACCTGCCCCATAATCCAGGAGTCTCCAACCTGCACCAGAATCCAGACGAGCAGCGCAACATGTACGAGAGCCTTCCTCCAGGCATCAGACGTCTCAAGAACGCGAAATGGGGCGGAAGCGAAAGACATGACGTTGCTGATGCAGAGGGCGGGGTAGAAGCTCAGTGAATTCGTAGGCAAAGGTGCGACAAAGGCGGTGAGATATGAAAGCTTTGATTAGAACGATTCCACTGAGTGGGGTTCTCGAACGCAACGCCCGCGCCCGCCACCCTATCCCTGGTTTTTAGGTTTTGTACCGCAGGTTTCACAAATTCGTAGGCCCCCTCCTCGATCCTCGTGTCACCGCGCCAGCAACTTAGAGTGACCCGGAGTGACCGTTGTGTACGCCACTCTGCGAGCTACTTGTCAGCTCTAAGTTGTGTCGCACATTCCATCTACTCTTCTCATTCTAAATGGATTGCTTTGCCGCTTCGATTTTGTGAATACTATCCATCTAACGCGTCTTCTGAATGTTTAGATCAAGGCACCGCTCTCGAAACTCAACATCGCCCCCTCAATTCGAGATGCAAATGTTGACCAAGGACATGTACAACCTATGCGCGCAAGCTGGGGTGAAGCAAGTAAGCAGGTGCAACGAGAGACTGTTATGTTGGCCGAGGTTGGTGCATCCAAATTCTTCGGGAAGTGCAGTTGCAACGCTTTCGCTTCGCATTAGCCTGGGTAACTTCCTTCTGCATCCCTTCTACCCTTTGTGCCTCGAATTGTCCCCAACAACACGGTGCTGGGGACCGTGCAACGTTCTCTACCTACCTGCGCCTCAAGATGTAATGTAAGTAATGTTCGGTTCCTGCGCCTAACACTCGTTGGCACCTTTCTCCTCGCTGCATCAATCCGCTTCTCATTTACACCGCTCGCTAAAGCTTGAATTTGATAACTCTTTGGACACTCGTTTGGGGTTGGGTGGGGTGGGGGTGGGGGGCGTGATAGATGCTACCTGGCTGGGCCTGCGAGGGCTGTTTCCTCTATGCCGGTACGGGTTAGGCATGTGATCTGCGACGTCTGATCGCGGATCGATGCCGTGGAATAGCAATATGACGTCAACTTCGCATTCTGAAGATGATTTATGGGAGGACGAGGATGTTGTGAATTTCCTAAGGGGGTGGGGGTGGGGGTGGGGGTGGGGTACTACCATGGCTGCATGGGTGGGGGTGAAGCACTGCCATAGCTGTATGGGTGGGGCTGGTGCACTGCCATGGGGGTATGGGTAGAGTTGGGGCACTGCCATAGCTGCATGGGAGGGGGTAAGGCACAACATGGTGTAGAGCATTGCCATGGGGGTGGGGGTGGGGCACTACCATGGCTGTAGGAGGACGGGGGGATGGGACGGGGGGGGGGGGGGGGGAGGGGGGGCACTGCCATGACTGTATGTCTGCGTGTGGGAGGGGCACTACCATGAGGGTATGAGTGGGGAGGAGCACTGCCATGGCTGTGTGGGTATGGGTGGGGTGGAGCACTGCCATGGCTGTATGGGTGGGCTAGTGCACTACCGTGGTGGTGGGGGGTGGGCACTACTATGGCTGTACGGGTGGGTGTTAAGCACTACCATGGCTATATGGGGGTGGGGCACTGCCATGGCTGCATGGGTGGGGGTGGGGTACTGCCATAGTGGTAAGGGTGGGGCGGGGCACGATCATGGCTGTATGGGTGGGGCTCTGCCATGGCTGTATGCCTGTATGTGGGTGATGTACTGCCATGAGGGTATGGGTGGGGTGGGGAGCTGCCATGGCTGTGTGGGTGGGGGTGGGGCACTGCCATGGCTGTATATGGGCAGTGGTGGGGCACTTTCATGCATGGTACCCGTATGGCTGTATGGGGGGGGGGGGGGGGGAGGGATAATAGTACTGAGGCTGAATTATTACACCGTTAAGTGGCTGGATAATTTTTGAGTATTAAAAAGTGGGATGAGAATCGCAAAACAGTCGTCAATAATAACATGATAGTGCCGTCATTTTACTTCATGTACATTGCATGCATGTCGAGCCTAGGTTAAAGATATAACGATTAACAAGGCTGGAGTATGCAAGTATCAAGGATGCTTGGTTAATTCTGATAGAAATGACAAGGCTGGATTGGGAAATAACGGCTTAACAAGGATGCATAGATAACATTAAGATTGTAATTTTCATAGAAAGGCCATAGTTGACCCGTAGTCAGGAAACTGTTAAGGCATTGATGATTTGTTGTACTTAGGCTTCTATTCTTGCCATACTCCCCGTTCGATGAATGGCTCAGTGGCAGAGCTCCTGGAACAACGTAGGTGCCGGGTTCGAATCCCCACAGGTACGTTTAAGTGTTCGCTGTTTCTGTCAATCGCCATGGCAGCTTTGTCCAGGTAAAGTAGCAGTCCGTTCCCTACCGCTGTAAGACGGGGCTTCCTTAATACCACGCCCCACCAGGCGTTATCATTACTTCTTGCCATACAGTCGATATCGTCAGCATACAGCAAAATCGTGACTCTTTCCATACCGATCATGATAGATGTTTCCTTTAAGGGCAGTTTGATACGAGCTTCTAAGTTATCGATGAATAATCCAAGGAGAGTGGGTGAAGGGGGAAACCTTGTTTTCGCACATCAACCAAAAGTGGGTTAAATAAATAATTAAATAAATGACGTGGCTGGTTCCGGTAAATAAAAATACGTTACCTAGGGTGTTTGCAGGTGTTTCTGTTAAATAAATACCGAGGCTGAGGTACAGAAGGACTGAGGCTATTTTTACATCAATAGTTTAATACGAAGGCGGAAGGTATAATGTTAGATCCGGTCGTGGTCTCAGTACTCCCATGTACCCATGTAATAATTATTACAAAGGGGTCTCAAACCTGTAGTTCTATGAATCAGCGTTTGTATAACTTATTCATGTAAGGCTAGCTGAGTAACTACGCTTAGTTGGGCAGCCAGTCTTGTAGTGCCTCCAATCCCCACCCACACAGCCCTGGCAATGCCCCACCCCCTCCCATATATAACCCCATGGCAGTACCCCAAATCCACCTTAACAGCAATGGCAGTGCCCCACACCCACGCATGCATACAGCCATGGCAGTGCCCCCACCCATACAAACAGCCATGATAGTGCCCCCCCACCCCACCCCACCCCACACACACACCACCATGGTAGTACCCCACCCCCACCCAAACAGCCATTTCAGTGCTCCAAACCCACCCAAACAGCCATGGTGGTGCCCCACCCACACCACACCACCATGGAAGAACCCCACACCATGACCGCCCAGGCGCCCACACACGGCCTTCCCCACCATGAGCAGCATCACCATCCTACCCACAACCAAGCACCCCACCTAGCAGCTTTCCACCCGACACTTCTGAAAGCACAGCTAATGATGATGATAGATAGATGATGCATAATGATGTTGATGTTAATGATGCTGATTACATCTTTCCTGGTGCCCTACTGGACTCCTAATGAAAGCGAAGAAGAAAAAGAAGATTACAAGGGGCTCATGCCCTAACAGTGAAACAGTACCGTCCTATAATTGGACTTGAGAAATCACCCGCTGCCTTCCGGCAGCGGGGCTCGAACTCCCGATGCCCAAGCCCTAACGCCGGGTAACGCACGGCTACCATCTGCTTGTATACCAGGAGGAACCCCCGTTTCGATGATTCATTAACTCCACACGTCTGTAGTTCGCTCTGTTTTTTTGTTAAGCTTTTTAATGTGCTTTTTCTTTCGCTTTTTGGAGGTTACTGCCTGGACCAGGGTCTGAGGTTTTTTGCCTGAACCCTCACTGTTATAAAACTGTCCAGCTGCACTAGCGCTGTACGGTCTCAGCATTTATTTTTGCTGAGTATGTAATTGAAATTGAAATTGTTACATCCGTGTAGAACCGTTACTCACAGGACGTGAAGTTAAGGACACCATAGCGTAAGCCGGAGCTAGCTATAGTCACCGTGAGTATGTAACAATATCCTTCCTCCCTTCCTTCGCCGGAGCAGCTGGACAGTTGTAAAACAACGGTGTATTGCAGGGTACTTCAAATGGCCAAATTGGCCAGCGCTTTAGCGCACTTGAAAACAAAAAAACTGCGCTTTGTAGTGCAAAAAGCGCAAAAATTGCTTGCAGCGCTCACAAGGGGTTGCAAAATACTGCGCCTAAAGCGCAGAGGGGGTCAAAAAGTCAGCGCTCAAAAGCGCAAAAGCGCGCGCTTTGAATTACCCTGGTGTATTGTGCTGTATGGTTTCAACATTTTGTTTCCTGGTTATACCGGTATATATAACAATACGGTATCCTCTATTCCTTTCACAACTAAAAAAGTCATCGCCACCCATACCTTTTATATCGTTACCGTACACCGTCCATACGGTACATACACCATTTCACCCAGTGTTTCCTTCAACTAGCGCCTCCTGAAAATCTAGAGATGATCTCGAGTGTTTGAGGCCTGGCAAGTTCCTCTAGCCCACGTGGCTACCCCTGGACTGTAACATACATTCTCGGTGTCGCTGGTTTGTGTCAAGAGTGGCAGACCCACCTCCTGCCCTGGGTGAAATACCCTTCACACACACACACACACACACACACACAAATACAAATACAGACATACATTGTGCCCAGTGATTTTGAGGATGGTTGGAAGACATCCCCCAGATGTTGTGCAGCGGGCTTCTCTTGGATCAACTATTCTACATGGTCTATCAGCCTTAAGGCTGCTTTTTTTACAAGGAGGATTTCCGCCCGAAAGGGTGGGTCTCCCTGCACTAGTTCTCCGTTTGCAGGCAGAGTATACATGGGAAGTGAACTCTACTTCACCACTACCCTCAGTAGTCAGTTCAGAATACAATCACGTGGGTGTAGACAGTTTCAAGATGTGTCCAGGATCTGGGTGTTGGAGCACTCGAGTGCCCCAGTACCTGTTAGAATTCGTAAACATGAAATTGAACTTATCAATTGAAATTGAAATTGTTACATCCGTGTAATACCGTTACTCACAGGACGTGAAGTTGAGGACACCATAGCGTAAGCCGGAGCTAGCTATAGTCACCGTAGGACCACCTGAGTAAAACTTAACAATATTACAATATGCTGTCATCGACCGGGGCAGGCGGTAGTAGTCTCTCAATTTGTAAGGTTGAACTTAAACTTGCTTACATTACATTACTATGTCATCGACCGAAAAGGCGGTAGTTTCTGAAATGAGATGAGAGGGTATGGGCTAATACAATCAAGGTGCACGAAAAGAGAAACTAGGGCATGCAGCAGCGAGGGACAAAACAAGAAAATAAGATAGCTGTCGGGATTGACCTGTCACTTTGTACACAACTTCGACTTCGAAAAAGGTACACAGCTCGAAGGTACTTGTTAGGGTTATTCAATCCTGGTACGCAGCCTCTTGGGGTGGTTCTTTTGCCACTTGCCAATCGACGACTGCCTAATTACGACCTTGCATTCTGCAACAGTACTACGACTGTACCTGGTGCCTACATAATTTCTGTTGTTACAGTCCAGGGATAGGCCAAGTACGCTATAGGGGCCTACAATAGGCTAAAGGGACCTGCACCTAAATAGGCTAAACGGGCCTACACTGCTCGGATGTAACAACTCAAGACACATGACCCTTGAGCAACAGTCCTGCTGATGTGACACACCATTCTCGAAGAAGAGGGACACTTAGGTGTCATGTGACATGTGATGTGCGAGACACGATTGTTCAAGCAGAGCAACACACAAGTGACACATGATTCTTGAAGAAGAGTAAGACACCACAATCTCCTTCGTGTCCTTCGTCCATTGCCGCATGCAGACGGCATATGGACCAGGCCCAAAACCCTCCTCCTGGGGGCTGACAGCCCCCCCCCCCCCCCCCCCCCCCCCCCCCCCCTCCAACCTCACACCTTGTAATAAGGCGTACTATTTATTTTATTTAAGACATACGTGATACGCATGTGGCACTGGAGCCTTGACCCGAGCACAATATTACAAGCTTCTATGTGCGCATGTCGTGGTGATTTCCCCTGATGCGGCGTACGGGAGGGTCCCCTTAACACCACGCCCCTCCAGTTGTTTTTTACAGGCTTCTATTATTGTTTTAGCTCATCTCGGATGCGCATGAGAAGCTGTCCCAAGTGGTTGGTGCCAGTTCCGTCATATCCCTGTGGTGTGTGTATGAGAGCGTGAGTATTAGTGTGTGTGTATGTGTGTGAGTGAGTGTGAGTGTGTGTGTATTAGTGTGTGTGTATGAGTGTGGGAGTGTGTGTGTGTGTGAGTGTGTGTGTGTGTGTTTGTGTGTGTGTGTGTGTGTGTGTGTGTGTGGGGGGGGGGGGGGGGGGGGGAGGTAAGTAGGTAAGTGGGTGGGTGTGCCCGAGTATTGGCAACACCTGCTATTGTACGACCACCACGCGCACTAGTATTCAAAAGAAAGCATGAGGGTAAGCATACCCTAGCTCCTGACCAAACCCAGATATATAATGCACACAAATAAAACCAAACAATGAGGAAGTAATACATTAGCATGCATGCATGCATGCATGTATGTATGTATGTATGTATGCATGTATGTATGCATGTACGCATGCATGTATGTATGCATGTATAATACAGTCTAGAGGTAGGCCAAATAAGCTTCAGGGGGCCAGCTCGTTTGCTTGCATTGGGGCCAACCACCAGTGCTACAAAGTGATTAACAAAAAGGAATATAAAAGCCCGAGGCGCACTGATCTGACACCTAAGCTATACAGTGATATACAAATGCAATATAAAAGCACGAGATGCACTGATCTGACACCTATGCTATAAGATGATATACAAAAAGAAATGTGGAAGCACAAGATGCACTGATCTGACACCTACATGTCCCCAGAAGAAATCGTGAGGAGAAGCCTCCACCAGCTCCCATCCATCACGAGAGGACTCCATCAGCATTGAGCGAGGTCCCTCATGTGTTGTGAACTTTGCTTGTAGTGCTTTGTACATCACATCCAACTGCATGTGGGACAGGTTTGGTTCAGTTTGGTTTGGGTATGTCAGGTTTCGGTAAGCTTGGGGTCTGGTTTGGTCTGGTTTGGTTCAGTTTGGTCCAATTTGGTTTAGACAGGTTTGGTTTGGCTTGGTTAGTCTTTTATCAACCAGGGGGTGGCCCTCTCAGCAAACACTGAAACCCAAACCCCCCACCCCCACAGACAAGGACACACCTTGACACAATCCCAGTCCGTTCTCATCAACCTGGGGGGGGTCCTCTAGGCAAATACTAACCTCAACCACCCCACCCCACCCCACAGACACAGACACACCCCAGAATCCCAGTCCGTTCTCGTCAACCTGGGGGGGGTCCTCTAGGCAAAAACTAAACCCTTAACCACCCCACCCCCACAGACACAGACACACCTTGACAGAATCCCAATCCGTTCTCATTAACCAGGGGGTGGTCCTCTCAACAAAAATCAAACCCTAAACCAGCCTAAACCCTAAACCTCCCCACCCCTACAGACAAGGACACACCTTGACAGAATCCCAGTCTGTTCTCATCAACCATGGGGTGGTCCTCTCAGCAAACCTGCCGATGCGGGCCGCCTCTTCCGGTGATTCCGCACTTGCGATAGCCTCCATAACAGCTGTGGCTGCACTGTCAGTGTCAAAGCTGTTCGCGCCCACGCCAAACTTCATCGCCTGGGGAAGAATGGTGATGATCGTGATGATGGAGGGGTTGGGGGATGATGGAGGGGGGGTGGGGGGATGATGGTGGGGTGATGATGACGATGATGGAGGGGGTGGGTGGGTGATTGTTTGAATGGAGATGATGGAGGGAGGGAGGGGATGAGGGGATGAAGATAATGCAGGGGTTGGGAATGATAGTTATGATGGTGGTGATGATGGGGGTGGGTGGGTGGGGAGTAAGGCTTCTTTTTTTAGTTGACCCTAGCGAGGGCTGATATATGTTTATTGAAACCTTACCACCACCACCAACCATCTAGCCACCACTAAAACCACCACCCACCACCAATGCAAAATTGAGACCTCACCACCACCACCACCATCCAGCCACCACCACTGTTTATTGAGACCTTACCACCACCACCACCACCATCACCAACAGCTTTGGCTTTACCTGGTAGACATGATCCAAATTTCGCCACGTGCGTTTGTTGGATGCATTCGAGCTAGAGGGTGATTCCTCCTCAGCCTTGAACCTAGCCAGAGGCTGATATATGTGTATTGAGACCTTACCACCACCACCACCCACCAACACTGATATCCACCAACACCAACAGCTTTGGCTTTACCTGATAGAAATGCTCCACACTTCGCCACAGCCGTGTGTTAGATGTATTCGAGCTAGAGGGTGCTTCCTCCTCAGCCAACACCTCATCTAGCTTGGTGGACAGCTCTATTGGGTGGGGAGAGAAGTTACTCAGAGAGCCCCACTCATCCCAGGCCTTGTAGAATTGTGCCACCTTCCGGTCCCCATACCTGCAGGGGGCTTGTGGAAGATGAGTGTTAGGTTGGGTTGGGTAAGAGCAGTGCACTTGAAGATGAGGAGATAGCCACACTCATCCCAAGCCAAGTAGAATTGTGCCACCTTCTAGCCCCCACACCTAAAAGGGGCTTGTGGAAGATGAGTGTTGGGTTGGGTTGGGTTGGGTAAGAGCAGTACCTTTTAAAACATACATTGGAAGATGAGTGCATTGGGTAAGAACAGTGCATTGGGTTGATTGCGGACCCATCCTCCCTGCTCTTTCGATGGATAACTGCATGCATGCCCCTTCCCCTCCGCCCCTCCCTCCCCCCATCTCCACCTACATTCCCACCCCCTTCCCCCCCCATCTCCACCCCCCCCCCCTTCCCCCCCACCCACCTCCATCCCCACCTCGACCGCACCCACTATTATGGATGACAGCTCCCCATTCTTTCTGGGGCCCACTACAAGCATCCCCCTCCCTCCCCCTGGCCCCAGCCCCACCCACTTACTTGGGTTGATTGCGAACCCATCTTGATGCTGACACAGCTCCCCTCTCTTTCTGGGGCCCACTGGAAGCCCCCCCCCCCCCCCCTCCCCCCAGCCTCACCTCTCCCTCCCCCCAGCCCAACCTCCAGCCCCACCCACTTACTTGGCTTGATTGCGAACCCATCTTGATGTTGACACAGCTCCCCTCTCTTTCTGGGGCCCACTGCAAGCCCCCTCCCCCCCCTCCCCCCCCCTCCAGCCTCACCTCTCCCTTCCCCCAGCCCCACCCACTTACTTGGCTTGATTGCGAACCCATCTTGATGTAGACACAGCTCCCCTCTCTTTCTGGGGCCCACTACAAGCACGCCCATCCCTGGCATCGTCTCTGTCTCCGGACTCAATGCTTGAGGCAGACTCTGTACTGCTGCTGGCATGGGTCAAGTCTCCTGCGCCCCTAGCCAGCATCGCCTCTAAAGCTAGAGGGCCGCCTGATGTTGGCAAGTAGCCTGTGAGCATCAGGTCTGGTCCAACCTGGTGGTGGTGGTGGTGGGTGGGTGGTGGTGTGACAAGTAGCCTGTGAGCATCAGGTCTGGTCCAACCTGGTGGTGGTGGTGGTGGGTGGGTGGTGGTGTGGCAAGTAGCCTGTGTGCATCAGGTCTGGCCCAACCTGGTGTTGGTGTTGGGTGTTGGGTGTTGGTGTTGGTGTTGGTGTGGTGTTGGTGTTGTGTGTGTGGTGGGGGGTTGGTGGTGTTGGTGGTGGTGGGGTGGGTGTGTTTGGGGGTGTTAGAGTGTTGGTGGTTGTTGGTGAGGCTGTTGGTGTTGTGGTGAGGGGGTAGTTGGTGGTGGGTTGGTGTTGGTGGGGGGTGTTTGGTGTTGGTGGTGGGGTTGGTGGGGTGGTGTTGGTGGTGGATTTTGTAGGTTTTGGTGTTGGTGTGTGTGGTGGGTGTTCGGGGTGGTTGGTCGGGGGTGGGCGTTTGGGGTGGTGTGGTGGTGGGTCGGTTGGTGATTGTTGGTGGGTGAGTGTTTGGTAGTTGGTGGTGGTGGGTTGTTGGTTGTTGGTGGTGGATGTTGGTGTTGGTGGTGCAGGTGAGGGTGTTGGTGTTGTTAGGTGAGTGGGTGTTGGTGTTGGTGGGTGAGAGTGTTGGTGTGGTGAGTGGGTTGGGGTGTTTTGGTGTGTTTGGTTTTTTTGTTGGTGGTGGGATGTTGGGTTGGGGGTGGGTGTTGGTGTTGGTGGTGGGTGTTGGTGTTGGTGGTGGATGTTGGTGTTGGTGGTGGGTGTTGGTGTTGGTGGTGGGTGGTGGTTTTGGTGTTGGTGTTGGTGGTGGGTGTTGGTGTTGGTGGTGGTGGTGGGTGGTGGTTTTGGTGTTGGTGTTGTTGGTGGGTGTTGTTGGTGGTGTTGGTGGTGGGTCTTGTAGGTGTTGTGTCGTTGGTGGGTGTTGGTGTTGGTGTGGTGGTGGGTGTTGGTGTGTTGGGTGGGGGTGAGGTGTTGGGTGTTTTGGGTTGCGGGGTTAGTGTAGTGTTGGTGTTGGTGGTGGGTGGTGGTTTTGGTGTTGGTGTTGGTGGTGGGTGTTGGTGTTGGTGTGGGTGTTGGTGTTGGTGTTGGTGGTGGGTGTTGGTGTGGTGTGGTGGTGGGTGTTGGTGTTGGTGGTGGGTGTTGGTGTTGGTGTTGGGTGGTGGTGTTGGTGTTGGTGTGGTGGTGGGGTGTTGAGTGTTGTGGTGGTGGGTGCGGTGCGGATGGTGGTGTGGTGGTGGGTGTTGGAAGTTGGTGGTAGGTGTTGGTGTTGGTGGTGGATGTGGTGTGAGTAGTTGGGTCAGGGTGGTTAGGTGTTGTGTGGTTGGTGGGTGTTGGGTGTGGGGTGGGTGGCTGGGTGTGGGATGGGGTGTGGAGTGGTGTTGGTGGGATTGTTGGTGTTGGTTGTTGTGGTGAGGTGTTGGTGTGGTTGTTGGGGTGAGGCGTGGTGGTTTTGGTGTTGGAGGTGGTGGGTGTTGGTGTTGGGGTGGGTGTTAGGGGGGTGTTGGTGTGGGGGTGGGTTGTAGGTGTTGCGTGGGGTGTTGGCGTGTTGGATGCTTGAGTGGTGGGATGTTGGTGATTGGTGGGGGGGGTGTTGGTGTTGGTGGTGGGTGGTGGTTTTTTGGTGGTGGGTGTTGGTGTTGGTGGTGGGTGTTGGTGTTGGTGGTGGGTGTTGGTGTTGGTGGTGGGTGTTGGTGTTGGTGGTGGGTGTTGGTGTTGGTGGTGGGTGGTGGTTTTGGTGTGGTGTTGGTGGTGGGTCGTGGATGTTGGTGGGGGGGGTGGTGTATGGTGGTGGGTTGATGTTGTGCGTGGGTGTTGGTGTTAGGTGTTGAGTGTTGGAGTTGGTGTTGGTGATTGGGTGCTTGGTGTTGGGTTGGTGTTGGGTGTTGTAGTTAGCTGTTGTGGTGGATGGTTGGTGTTGGCTGGTGGGTGTTGGTGTTGGTGGTGGGTGGTGAGTTTGGTATAGTGGTGTTGGTGGGGGTGTTGTTGTGGTGGGTGTTGGATGTTGGTGGTTGGGGTGGTGGGTGTTGGTGGTGGGTGGTGTTTGGTGTTGGTGTTGGATGGAGGGTGTGGCTGCTTGGTGGTGAGGTGGGGTAATTGGTGTTTGGTGGTGGTGGTGGGTGTTGGCATGTTGGTGTTGGTGGTGGGTTGTTGGTGTTGCGTGGTGGATTGATGGTCGGGTGTGGTGTGTTGGTACGTTGGTGGGTGGTGTTGGGTGTGTGGGTCGTGGTGTTGGGTGGGGTGTTGTGTATGGTGGTGGAATGATTGGTTGTTGGTGGTTGGTGTTGGAGAGTTGGTGGTGGGTGGTGGTTTTGGTGTTGGTGTCGGTAGGTGGGTGTTGTGTTGGTGTTGGGTGGTGGGTGGTTGGTATTGGTGTTGGCTAGGTGGTGGTGAGGTGGTGAGTGTTGGTGTGGTGTTACGGTGGGGGTGTTGGCTGGGTGGGTGGTGGTTTTGGTGTTTGGTGGTGGTGTTGTGTTGGTGGATGGGTGTTGAGTGTTGGGTGGTTGGTGTTGGGATTGGTGTTGGGTGAGGGTGTGGTGTTGGTCGGTGCGGTGTGGTGTGGCTGGGGTGGTGTTTTGGATGTTGGTTTGTTGGGTGTTGGTTGTTGGTGGTGAGGTGGTTGTTTTGGATGGTTGGATGTTGTTGGTGGGGCGTGGGAGTGTTGGTGGTGTTGGTGTTGGGTGATTGGTGTTGGTGGTGGGGTGTTGGTTTTGGTTATGGGTTGTTGGTGTTTGTGTTGTTTTTGGTATGTTGGTAGTGGGTTGTTGGTGTTGGTGGTGGGATGTGGTGTTGGTGTGTTGATGTGTTGGTAGGTGCGGTTTTGGTGTTGGGTGTTAGGTGGTGGGTGTTGGTGTGGAGTTGGTTGTGTTGGTGTTGGGGTGGGAGTTGGTGTTGGTGGTGGCGTGTTGTGTTGGTGGTGGGTGCCGGGTCTTGGTAATGTTGGTGTTGGTGGTGGGTGTGGTGTTGGTGGTAGGTGATTGGTGTGTTGGTGGGGTGTTGGTGGTGGTGGTGGATGTGTGGTGTTGGTGGTGGGTGTGGTGTTGTGGTGGTGGGCGGAGGGGAGTGCGTGGGAATCATTGGGGCTGGGGGTTGGTGGTTTGGGGGTGGGGTGTTGGGGAGAGGGTGGTGGTTTTGTGTTGCGTGTTGGTGGTGGGTGTTGATTGGGTAGGTGTATGGTGGTGGGTCGTTGCGGGTGTTGGTGGTGGAGTGTTGGTGTTGGTGGGTAGGGCGGTTTGTTGGTGTTGATGGTGGGTGTTGGTGTTGGTGGGATGTGTTGGTGTTGGGATTTGGTGGTGAGTGTGATTTGGTGTTGGTGTGGTGGTGGGTGTTGGTGTTGGTGGTGGGGTTGGTGTTGGGGTTGGTTGGTGGCGTACGAGTGCGTGAGTGGTGTTGGTGGTGGGTGTTGTGTTGGTGGTGGTGGTGGATATGGTGACTTGGTGTGTGGTAGGGATGTTGGAATGTTGGTGGTGGGTGGTGGTTTTTGGTGTGGTGGTTAGCGTGGTGGGATGTTGGTGTGGGGTAGGTTGGTTGGTGTTGGTGGTGGATGTTGGTCGTTGGTGGTGGGTGGTGGTTTTGGTCGGTGGTGTTGGTGGTGGGGGATTGGTTGGTGGTGGGTCTGGTGGGAGGTGGTGCGTAATGGTGATTGAGTGCGTGTGTAGGTCGTGGATGTTGGTGTTGGTGTTTGGATGCAGATGGGTGTTGGTTGTTGGGGGTGGGTGGTGAGTTTTGGCTTTTGGTGGTAGGGTAGTTCGGTGTGGTGGTGGGGGGTTTTTTGTTGGTGTTGGTGGGGGTGATTGGTGTTGAGTGGTGGTCGGTGTTGGTGTTGGTGTTGGTGGTGGGTGTTGGTGTTGTGGTGGGAGTGTGTGGTATGGTGCGATGGTGGGTGGTAGCGTTTGCGTGGTGGGTGTTGGTGTGGTGGTGGGTGTGGTGTTGGTTTGCGTGGTGAGGTGGGGGTTGATGGTGTGTGTGGTGTGTTGGTGGGTGTTGGTGTTGGTGGTGGCGTGGTGGTTTGGTGTTGGTTGTTGGGGGTGGGGTGATGTGTTGGTGGGGGATATGTCTGGATGTTGCGTGGGGAGGGATTGAGTGTTGGTGGTGGGTTGTTGGTAGTTGGTGTGTGGTGGTGGATGTTGGTTGTTGGATGTTGGTGTTGTTGCGATGTTGTTTGGTGTTGGATGTTCGGTGTTGGTGTTGGTGTTGGGTTTGTGTTGGTGTTGGTGTTGGTGTTGGTGTTGGTGTTGGTGTTGGGTGTTGGTGTTGGCTGGTTGGTGTTGGTTTTTGGGTGTTGGTGTTGGTGTTGGTGTTTGGGTGTTGGTGGTGGGTGTTGGTGTGGTGTTGGTGTTGGTGTTGGTGGGGGTGTGGGTGGTTTGGTGTTGGTGTTGGTGGTGGGTAGTCTGGTGTTTGGGTAGGGTGGTGATGGTATTGGGGTGTTGGCTATGTTGTGGTGGGTGGTGGTTTGGTGGTGGATGATGGTGTTGGTGGTGGTGTTGGAGTGGGTGGTGGGTGGAGGGGGTTTAGGTGTTAGGTGGTGGTGGTGGGTGTGTGTTTGGTGTTGGTAGTGGGTGGTGGTGGTTGGTGGTTGGTGTCATGTTGGTTGGTGGGTCTTGGTGTGGGTTGGTGGGGGTGTTGGTGGGGTGGTGGTTTTTGGGTGTGGTGGGTGTGGGTTGGTGGTGGGATAGTTGGTGTTAGGTGGTGGTGTTTGTTGGTGGTGGGTGGTGGTTTTGGGTTGTGGTGGGAGTTGGTGTTGGTGGTGGGGGTGTTATTTTTGGGTGTTGGGGGGTGTTGGGGTGGTGGGGGTGGTTGTTTTTGGTGTTGGTGTTGTTGGTGGGTGTTGATCTGTTGGTGTTGGTGTTGGGATGTTGGTGTCTGTTGCGTGGGGTGTGTGGTTTTGGTTAGGGGTGTTGTGTTGGTGTTGGTTTTGGTGTTGGTTTAGTGGCGGTGGTTGGTGTTGTGGTGGGTGTTGGTGTTGGTGGTGGGTTTTGGTGTTGGTGTTGGTGGTGGGTTTTGGTGTTGGTGTTGGTGTTGGTGTTGGGTGTTGGTGTTGGTGGTGGATGTTGGTGTTGGTGGTGTGTGTTGGTATTGGTGGTGGGTGGTGGGTGGCGGTTTTGGTGTTGGTGTTGGTGTTGACGGTGGGTGTTGGTGTTGGTGTTGGTGGTGGGTGTTGGTGTTGGTGGTGGGTGTTGGTGTTGGTGGTGGTGGTGGGTGTCGGTGTTGGTGGTGGTTTTGGTGTTGGTGGTGGGTGTTGGTGTTGGTGGTGGGTGGTGGTTTTGGTGTTGGTGTTGTTGGTGTTGTTGGTGGGTGTTGTTGTGGGTGTTGGGGTGGGTTGTTGTGTTTGGGGTGGGTGTTGTGGTGCGGTGTGGTGATTGCGTGTTGGTGGTGGGTGTTAGGTGGTTGGTGGTGGGGGTTGGTGTGGATAATGTTGGTGTTGGTGTGGTGTGTTGGTGTTGGTGGTGTTGGTGAGGTGTGGTGTTGGTGGTGGGTTAGGGTGTTGGTTTGGTGTTGGGGTGGGTGTTGGGTTGGTGGTGGGTGGTGAGTTTGGAGTTAGGTGGAGGGTGTTGGGGTTGGGGGTGGGGGGTTGGGTTGGTGTTGGGGTGGTTGGTGTGAGGTGGGTGGTGGGTGGTGGTTTTGGTGTTGGGGTGGGTGTTGGTCGTTGGTTGGCGGTGGTGGTTTTGGTGTTGGTGGGGTCGTGAGAGTTGGGAGTGGTTTGTTAGGTGTTGGTGGTGGTGTTGGTGTTGGTGGTGGGTGGTGGGTTTTGGGTGGTGGTGGTGTTGGGGTGGTGGGGGGTGGTTGTTTGTGTGGTGGTGGGTGGTGGTGTTGATAGGTGGGTGGGCTGGTTTCTGGTGTTGGGTTGTTGTGGGTGTTGTTGGTTGTGATTGGTGCGTGGGGATGGGTGTTGGTGTTGTGTTTATCGGGTTTTGGTGTTGGGTTGGTTGTTGGGGTGGTTTTGAGTAGTGGTGTGAGTGTGGGTGTTGGTGGTTGGTGGGGGAGGTCGTTGGTGGTGGTGGTGGAGTGTTGTTGTTTGTTGTTTAGTGGTGTGGGTGTTGGTGTTGTTTGTAGGTGGGTGGGGTGTTGGGTTGGTGGTGGTGGGGTGTTGGTGTGGTGCGGGGTGTTGGATGGTGGTGGTGGGTGAGTGGTGGTTTTGGTGTTGGTGTGGCTTGTGGGTGTGGGGTTGGGGTGGGTGTTTGTGTTGTGGTGGTTGGTGGCGGGATTGGTGGTGGGTGTTGGTGGTGGTGGTGGATGTCGGTGTGGTGGTGGGTGTTGGTGTTGGTGGTGGGTGTTGGTGTTGGTGGTGGGTGGTGGTGTTGGTGGTGGTGGTGGGTGTTGGTGTTGGTGTTGGTGGTGGGTGTTGGTGTTGGTGGTGGGTGTTGGTTTGTTGGGGACGGGATGCTGGTTTCAGTCTCCTGGCCGTGTCTAGCCAGATAGCCTCTCAGATTGAAGAGTAGGCCGCCTGATGTTGGCATGTAGCCTGGGAGCATCAGGTCTGGTCCAACCTGGTGGTGGTGGTGGTGGTGGGTGGGTGGTGGTGTGGCAAGTAGCCTGTGAGCATCAAATCTGGTCCAACCTGGAGGAGGTGTTAATGGTAGGTGTTAATGTTGTTGGTGTGTGGTGGTTGCGTGTGGTGGTGGTGGTGGTGGTGGTTTGTTGTGTTTCGGGTGTGGGTTAGGGTTTGAGTGTGGGCTAGGGTTTGGTTTTTGTTTGGGTCTGGTTTTGGTTTGAGTTTGGTTTAGATCTGGTTTGGTCTGGGTGATATCTAGGGTTAACAATGTGTACTGGTTCCCGAATTTACCTTAAAACATACTGTACGATTACGGCACCAAGTGCCACTTTTCTTAGCAAATTCTATCACGGCATTCTGCCCATCGCGGTTGGGCAAGTCCCTTTAGCATATTTGGCCTACACCTGGACTGTAACATACATGCAACAAATGCTGGTGACGTTGACTGCCTGAGTAATTTCAACAAAGCCTAGGTCACCATAAACAAGACAGGCCCCCACCTGTTCCCATGCTGGTGAGAGTGAGTGCTGGTGAGAGTGAATGGAATAGTCTGGCGGAAGGTTGACCCCCCCCCCCCCCCCCCCCCCCCCCCTTCAAAAATGATCATAGAGAGTCGTGGGTAGGGCAGTGAGCTATACAACATATGTATTCAGCAGTTATCGTCCACTCGCCCTCCTCACCCCCCACTCCTATCCACCATCAAAAACACAACAGGGATCCTCCTGCTGCCATGCCACGGAGTGCTGGTGACGTTCACTGCAAGTTCCATTTCAACAAAGCCTACCAGAAACCAGAAACATCACCAGAAACAACAAGCCACAAACCAGAAAAACAAACCAGAAACAACTAACGAGAAACAAAACAGTTCAACAATGCCCCACCTGCTGCCATCGAGTGCTGGTGACATAGACAGCCAGTTCCATTTCAACAAAGCCTAGGTAAGCAGAAACAAAACAGGGCCTACCTGCTGCCACTGAGTGCTGGTGAGTGTGGGTGCCTGGGTCATTTCAACTAAGCCTAGGTAAGCAGAAACAAAACAGGGCCTACCTGCTGCCATTGAGTGCTGGTGAGTGTGGGTGCCTGGGTCATTTCAACTAAGCCTAGGTAAGCAGAAACAAAACAGGGCCTACCTGCTGCCACTGAGTGCTGGTGACGTTGACTGCCTGAGTCATTTCAACAAAGCCTAGGTCACCAACAGGAGTAGGAGCGCGCGAGCCTCCAATGATCTTGGGCGCCACGAACGCCATAATCTTGTGGATGACACTGCCGCTGATACACGGGGCGGCAAGGATACCCCCACACTCCCAGAAGACCTGGTGGGGTTGGGGTTAGGGTAAGTAGTGGTTTGGGGATGGTAGGACCTGGTTGGGGTTGGGGTTGGAGTGGTGGAGTGGTGGAGTGGTGGAGGGACCTGGTTGGGGTAGTGGTTGGGGCTGGGCTTGGTAGTGGTTTGGGAATAGTGGTGGTTGCAGGGTTGTGGTTGGATATTGCATTGTGGCTGGTTTAGGCTGCTGCCCAACGAGGGAGCGCGACTACGTGTGTGTGTACTGCTAGGGGGCAGGACCCCTGTACAGCCCACGTAGCAGACCCTTCTTACCAAGCCACTCCGTGGCTACCTAACTGAATGTCGAACCATGTAACGATGAAGTAGACTACCTCGTCACCTGTCGTCTAGACAGCCCCTCTATTGTTCCAACACCCAGCGAGGGAGCTGCCAACGTGCCAAGGCTTAGGCTGCTGCCAAGAAGCTGCTAGAAAAGCCGAAAAGAAAAGCTCTGAAAGTGAGTTGAGGCTAAGGCTGTTGCCTTTTGAGAGAGGGTGGGAGGGAGGAGCTGCTGCCAAGAAGCTGCTGGGGAGAAGCCGAAATAAAGGCTCTGATATTGAGCTGTGGTAGGCTTTGGCTGTTGCCTTTTGAGGGAGGAAGGGAGGGAGCTGCCAATTTGCCAAGGTTTAGGCTCCTGCCAAGGGGCTGCTAGAAAAGCGGTAGAGAAAAGCTCTGATAGTGAGTTGTGGTTGGCTGAGGCTGTTGCCTTTTGAGGGAGGGAGGGAGCTGCCAATTTGCCAAGGCTTAGGCAGCTGCCAAGAAGCTGCTAGGAAAGCTGATATTAAAGGCTCTGATAGTGAGTTGAGGTTGGCTTAGGCTGTCGCCCGGCGAGGGAGCTGCCAATTTGCCAAAGCTTAGGCTGCTGCCAAGAAGCTGGTAGAAAAGCCGGAAAAGAATGCTCTGATATTGAGTTGTGGTAGGCTTCGGCTGTTGCCTTTTGAGGGAGGAAGGGAGGGAGCTGCCAATTTGCCAAGGTTTAGGCTCCTGCCAAGGCGCTGCTAGAAAAGTGGAAGAGAAAAGCTCTGATATTGAGTTGTGGTAGGCTTCGGCTGTTGCCTTTCGAGGGAGGAAGGGAGGGAGCTGCCAATTTGCCAAGGCTTGGGCTGCTGCCAAGAAGCTGCTAGAAAAGCTGAAAATAAAAGCTCTGATATTGAGTTGTTGTTGGCTTAGGCTGTTGCCTTTTGAGGGAGCAGCCAATTTGCCAAGGCTTAGGCTGCTGCCAATTCCCCAAGGCTTGGGCTGCTGCCAAGGCGCTGCTGGAAAAGCCAGTATTAAAGGCTCTGAAAGTGACTTGTGGCTGGCTTAGGCTGTTGCCTTGGGGAGGGAGCTGCTAACTTGCCAAGGCTTAGGCTGCTGCCAAGGCGCTGGTAGAAAAGCCAGTATTAAAGGCTCTGATACTGACTTGTGGCTGGCTTAGGCTGTTGACTTGGGGAGGGAGCTGCTAACTTGCCAAGGCTTAGGCTGCTGCCAAGGCGCTGGTAGAAAAGCCAGTATTAAAGGCTCTGATACTGACTTGTGGCTGGCTTAGGCTGTTGCCTTGGGGAGGGAGCTGCTAACTTGCCAAGGCTTAGGCTGCTGCCAAGGCGCTGGAGAAAAGCCAGTATTAAAGGCTCTGAAAGTGACTTGGGCTGGGGGAGGGAGCTGCTAAATTGCCAAGGCTTAGGCTGCTGCCAAGGCGCTGGTAGAAAAGCCAGTATTAAAGGCTCTGATACTGACTTGTGGCTGGCTTAGGCTGTTGCCTTGGGGAGGGAGCTGCTAACTTGCCAAGGCTTAGGCTGCTGCCAAGGCGCTGGTAGAAAAGCCAGTATTAAAGGCTCTGAAAGTGACTTGTGGCTGGCTTAGGCTGTTGCCTTGGGGAGGGAGCTGCTAACTTGCCAAGGCTTAGGCTGCTGCCAAGAAGCTACTAGAAAAGCCAAAGAGAAAAGCTCTGATACTGACTTGTGGCTGGCTTAGGCTGTTGCCTTGGGGAGGGATTGTAGATGGTTTGGATATCGAAACCTGATTATGATCATATATATAATATATATTGCATTATATTTGCAATTACACGTATTATACATGTATAATTAACGTCTCAACTGCAACAAGCCCCCCCCCCCCCCCCCCCCCCCCCACCACCACCACCACCACCACACACACATAAAGAAGCAGAATGAACCCTTATAAGCCAATAAAAGGTTGCCGACGACTCCACGGACTTGCAGTGCGGAGGGCGGTGGAGATGACCAGCTTCAAGGTGCATTAAGCCCTTTAGGTTTGGGTCGGAAGTAAGCCAGGGGAGCTGCCTAAAAGCTGCTGCTCGTAGCTGAAAGAAACACAATAACGTCTCATCTGCAAGAAGCCGCGCTTGTGGCAGTACTCTTTCCCTCGGCTTCACCCTGCTCATGCATAGTTCACCATCTTTCGGGTCCCAACAGGTACGCTCGCACTCAAACCTTTCACAAAAGATCATGGTCGGTCGATGGTGCAGTCCGAAGATGTCCCACCAGTCAGGTTACTGACATTGCCTCCGGTCTCACCAGAGCTTATTTCCACTGCCAGTAGCGATCGATAATTTTATGTAATTCTGGGTCGGTCTACTGACCTGGGCCATATCATTTTGGGGTCGCGGGTTCGATTCCGGCAGGCGCGCCTTTCTGCTCGCACCTTTTTGCTCGCTCGCAGACGCTCTCGAGGGCAGCACACACCTTGGCGGCAGCAATGAGAGTGGTGAGTATGGTTTCCCTTGCACTACAAGGAGCGATCACTACCTGGGACCCTGTTTCGGCCAAATCTTTCTCTACTATGAGACTCAAATCCCAGGCCCGCCCTCGACCCTCCCGAGCCGGCTCTTTGGGTCGCCTACCCAAATCGCTACCAGGAGCCCAACTTTAGAAGACACAGACAGAGTTCAGGGGACGTGAGGAGACCAGGAATGCGATTGGAAACGGAGTCAATAGGACAGATAGAACCAACGAACAACTAAAGCTGACAGACACCAAATCCCAAAATACAAGCTATGCTCCCACCTGCAAGAAGCCACGCTCGTAGCAGTACTCTGACACCGCCTCCGGAGTCAGGAAGTCAAACTCTACCACCTCGACCCCGCGGTCCCTCAGCTTGGCCTGGAAGCCCGCCTTGGCTCCTTTCTGGGTCATCAGGATGGTGGGCGCTGAGGTGACATCCCACAGCTCGGCGTCTTCGGGGAGGTTGAGCGAGCGAGACATGACGACGCGCACGGGGAGGTGGCAGGGGCCCTCTCGGCGAGTGGTCAGCCGCGGGTTGTCCCTGCGGACGGTGTTGCCGCCCACAATGACTACTGCAGCGGATTCTGCATGGGGGGGGGGGGGGGGGGGGGGTAGTGGGTAATGTGTGTATTTGTGTGAGTGGGGGGGTATTCGCTGAGTTCTGGGTTTTTGGTGTGTGGTGTTTTCCGGTGTTTTGGTGTTTGTGTGCTGGGTCCGTGTATTCTTTGTTTTTAGTGCTGGGGGTCTTTTTGGTGTGGTGGTGGTGGTTGTGGCGGTGTGGTGGCGGTGTTGTGGGGGGGGTGGTCGGGGGTCCTGTGGTGTCTTTTAGTTGATTTGTCGTGGGCGTGGGGGGGTCGGTTTGTGGTGGCGCGGTGGTGTGGGCGGTGGGGGGGGGGGGGGGGGGGGGGGGGGGGGGTGTCGGCGAGGTGTCCATGTTGTGTCTTTGTTGTCGTGGTGGGGGGTCGTGTGGCAACGCTTGCGGTTGCTTTTTTTTGGGGTGGGGGTGGGGGGGGGGGTTTCGGGGGGGGTCCTGTGGTTTCTTGTGTGTCTTTGTGGTGGGTGTTTCGTTGTTGTGGTGTGGCGGTTTGTTTGGCGGTGGTCGTGGTCCGCCGCTGTTCTTTCTTGCCCCCCTTTTCCGCCGCCCACAATGACGGCATCAGTCTGCGTGGATATTTGTGGGCTGGGTTGTGTGAGTTAGGTGGGGGGGAGGAAGTGTGGGGGTGTATGTCGTGGGTGGGGGAAGGGAACACCCGGGAGTAGGGGTGGATTGTTGGGATGGCTTGTGTGCTCGGCAGGGTGGAGGGTGCGGACGAGTGTTGGTGGTGGGGGGGGGGGGGGGGGGGGGGGGGGGGGGGGGGGGGGGGGGGGGATGTGGAAGGGGGTCAACACCCCCGGGAGGAGATAAGATACAGGCTGCTCTTTGTTGGGGGCGGGCTCTTCTTTCTTGTGGGGTGTGGGCGTGCGGCCGTGTGTGTGTGTTGTGGTCGCGTTGGTTGGGGGGCCGGGCCCCCCCCGGCTGTCGGTGTGCTTTGTGGGCTGGCTTGTGTGGCGGCGGGGTGTGGTGGGTGCGGCCGTGTTGGTGTTGCTTACAGGTGGGGTGGCGGTGGGGTCCGGGCCCCCCCCCCTGGCTGTCGGGGTGCTTTGTGCGCCGCTGTTTTTGTGCGCGTCGGGGTTCGTGGGGGGTGCGCCGTGTGTGTGTGTGGTGGGTTTGGGTGTGTGTTGGTGGGTGTGGGGGTGGGGGGCGCGGGTGGGTTCCCCCCCCCGGCTTGATCCTGCGCTGCCTTTGTCGGTCTGGTATACTACTGATTGCTTCGTGTTCTTGGGTGCGTGACCCTGTGTGTTTGTTTGCCGGGGTTGTTGTGGGGTACTTTGGGCGCCCCCGGCGTGCGCGGGATGATGTTTCAGTTTATTTCATTCAATTGAAGTTGGATACGTGTGGTCCCTCAATGTTATTTTGGAAGCTTACTAATTACATTGGACACGGCCTGCATGGTATTACCAACTTTTTTTTTGTTTGTTTGTGCGACGCGTCACAAATTGAGCGACTCGGTGCAAATTGAGCGACTCTGTGCAATAATACACGTAGTAATATAATATATTTGTTGAATACACGTGCTCGTGCATGGAAGAGCTAAAAAAAACCACATACAGAGGTTTAGCGGTTATGTGGGGTTCAGGGTTTCCTGGCGCGCGTGGTCAATACCATGGTTCTAGTGCAATGACATGCGGCTAACCCTGCAGAGTAAGGGTTTAGGGTTGTTTAAGCCTGGGCCGCCCTTTTTGAATCCCCCGACATGCTATCTTCTTAGAGAAGCTGACCCCCACAGATTAGGTGTTAGGGATTACATAACCAGCACACTGGCGCCCTGGTTGAATGCACATGCAGACATGCTCGTGCATGAGAGAAGCTGACCCACACAGAGTTAGGGTTTAGGGTTTACCTGGCGCCCTGGTTGAATGCACATGCGGACCTGCCTCGCGTACAGCAACGAGTAAGAGTAACTCCTTGCACCTTATTTCTGGTTTCGGGCTGCCCCCGACACCCCCAGACCCCTTGGCATTACCCCAAGAGAGAACCCGATGGGTTTGGACACGTGTCAAACACTCCGGACACATAGCTTCTTTGACACATGAGGCAAGAAGTATACCCTTGCAACCGTTTACAGCAATTCGGGGATGAACGGACACAACGACGTTTTCTTCTGCGAGAACTCGTACTTCTTACTTCGTCGAGAATTTTTGACAAAGTACGAAACGTTTGTAAAGTTCATCCCCTGAATCGCTATAATGTTTACCTGGCGCGCTGGTCGAAAACACGTGCTCGTGCATGCGAGGAGCTAACCCATGCTGAGTGGCCTGTCTGGCAAGCTATCTTGCCGTCCAGTGTCATGGCGTACCTGCAATTGTGGGGGGGAGAGGCACAGGGTTGTGGGTGAGTCAGAGGAGCGAGTGTGGGGTGACTATGAGTGTTGGTGGGAGGGTGAGGGGTTTGGGGTGGTGGGTGGGTGGGTGGGGGGGGCGGGTGGGTGGGAATGTTTGTGTGGTGGATAGGGTGTGGGGGGGTTAGGGTGTAGGTGTGGGTGGAGGGGTGGGGGTGACTATGGATGGGTGGGTTGTCTGGTGCGGTCTGGGTGGGTGGCTGTCGCCGGTTTGGTGTTGGTCGGGCCGGGTTTTTGTTGGTTGCTCTTTTTTTTGGTTGTTCTCTGTGGTGGGTGAGGTTGGTTGGGTGTATGTAGTGGGGGTGGTTGCGAGTGTATGTGTTTGCAGGGTCACCCCTGAAAGAGCTTTTCGTTATGGCTTTTTGTAAACTAACTTTCGTCCTAAATTTAACATAAAAACTCACATATCCAAAATAGACAGAGGCCGTCTGAGTGCCGCCCTATGCAACGATGGCTCATTCACCAGCAGACAAGCTTCCCTCGCCTCAGTCTCAAGCTCTTCCTCACATGCAGCAATACTCTCCCCACACACTTCTTGTGTGTACAAAATAAACATATAACATAAAACAGTCAAAAAGATGAAGGCGAAAGACAAAAACAAGTCAATAACAATGACAAGAAAAAAGGCAAAAAGAAGACAGTGAAAAACAGTCAAACAGTCAAAAACACTAAAAAGTAAAAAAAAAAAGTAAAACGGTAAAAAAGATGAAGGCGAAAGCAAAAAGAAGTCAATAAACAGAACAGTAAAATGAACAGTTAAAAGAAAAAAGGAAATAAGAAGACAGTCAAAACAGTCTAAAACATACAACAGTCAAAAACAGGAAAACAGGAAAAATATGAAAAGAAAAACTAGCACTCACTTCAAAATAGACAGAGGCCGTCTGAGTGCCGCCCTATGCAGCAACGGCTCGTTCACCAGTAGACAAGCTTCCCTCGCCTCATTCTCCAACTCTTCTTCACATGCAGCAAAACTCTCCCCAAGCACGTCCACCTGCATGCCTTGAGAGCGCAGTTCCTTAATGGCAGAGCCCCTCAGGTGCTGCAGGGGGTGGCGCATGCCGATGACCACTCGGTCCAGCCCCCCCTGCAGGAGGGCTTGGCACAGCGGCGCTGTCACCATGGCAGTCCCCGGGCTCTAGATTGAGGTACGCGGTGGCTCCACGACCTGCGTCCTTGGCGTGGCTGATGGCCAGAACCTCGGACGAGACAGTTCCCTGTAGGGGTGAGGGTTTGGGTTTTGAGTTTTGGGTTGAAGGGTGTAGGATTCAGGGGGGTAGGGTGTGGGATTCAGGGGTTAGGGTGTGGGATTCAGGGTTTAGGATGTGGGATTCAGGGGTTAGGGTGTGGGATTCAGGGGTTAGGGTGCAAGGATTAGGTTTTTTTGTAAGAAAAGTTGGGAATGTGTTGATGCTTGCACGCGCGCTGTCCCCATGGCAGTCTCCGGGTTCTAGGTTGAGGTACGCGGTGGCACCACGACCTGCGTCCATGGCATGGCTGATGGCCTGAACCTTGGACGAGACGGTGCCCTGTAGAAGTTAGGGTTTAGGGTTTGGGGTTTTAGGGTGTAGGGTTCAGAGGTTAGGGTGTAGGATTCAGGGGTTAGGGTGTAAGGATGAGTGCTTGTTTGTGTTGGGTGGAAAGGGTGCTGGGCGTTGCCTGGTGGTGCTGTCTCCATGGCAGTCTCCAGACTGTAGGTTGAGGTACGCGGTGGCTCCACGACCTGCGTCCTTGGCGCGGCTGATGGCCTGAACCTCGGAAGAGACAGTGCCCTGTTGGGGGGTTGGGTTTTAGGGTGTATGATTCAGGGTTTAGGGTATAAGGATGAATGTGTGTTTCCGGTTTCTAATTTTAATATTTAGGGTACTGGTAATGGTGCCACTACGGCACCGTAACCATATCAATACCCTTATACCCTTGAATTTTCCTTGCTGTCCTATTTGAATCAACAACTCTGTGTAACTACGTTCCAAACGCTGTCTCGGGTGGTAAGGGTGCCTTGTAGGATTTAGGGTTTAGAGTGGTCAGTATTGTGGCACTGCTGCAGCTGTGTAGGTGGACTCCGGCCCCATTTTCTGTTTTTGATCTTTAAATTTACACGATATTTATGTGGGTATCTTTCGTCGGTGTGGGGTGATGGGGTGGTGTGGGTGGTATGGGGTGGTGAGGTTGGTGTGGTGTGGTGTGGTGTGGGTGGGTGGGTAGTGTACCTGGAGAATACAATAGGTTGGATGGAGGAATTAAAAACATGAACCGCCATGTAGGCGGTTTCCGGAACCATTTTGTGCACCCCTACGGTACCCTTCCCACCCAGGATGCACCTTGTACGCCAAGTAAAAGGGTGCCATCGACTCCACAGATTTGCAGTGTGGAGGGCGGTGGAGATGACGAGTTTTGAGGTGCACTCAGTTGCTCTAGGTTTGGCTGGGTGGCAAGTCAAGGGGGGGGAGCTGCCTAGAAGCTGATGCTGGTAGCTGAAAAGGAAAGCCATGACACTCACCAGAGCTTTAACTCCGCTCCCAGTGGTGGTCTCTACCTCGGACCCTGTTTCCGCCAAACCATCCTCTACAATGAGACTCAAATCTCAGACTCGCCCAAAAACCCCATCGGGACGCCTACCCAAATTGTTACCAGGAGCCCAACCTTACAAGACACCAAATCCCTGATCGCTACCAGAAGACCCCCTTTTGAGACGGGAAAAAAGCTATGAGCACGCTGGACACTCACACTTACCCATCCAACATACACACCCATACACACCACCCCAACCCACCCATGCAGCTTCCCCCCTCCACCACCACCACAAACACACATCCAGATCCCCCCCTCCACCTCCCACCGCACACCACCTCCCCACCCATGCAGCTCCCCACCACCACCACCCCACCACCCTAAAAGCTACCTCCTCACCTGGCACGCTGGACACGCACACACCCAACATACCCCCACACACCCACCACCACAACCCAGCAGCCATGCAAGCTCCCCCACACCACCACCACCACCAAAACACACACAACATCCAGATCCCCTCCTCCGCCACCACCACACACCACACACACACCTCCCTCACACCATGCATCTCCCCACCACCACCACAACACACCTACCCCCACCCATTGCATCTCCCCCCCATCCCACAGACACCTCCCCCCACCCATGCATCTCCCCACCACCACACACCTCCCCCCCATCCCCACACACCTCCCCCAACCCTGCATCTCCCCAACACACTCCCCCCCACCCATGCATCTCCCCCCCATCCCAAACACACCTACCCCCACCCATGCATCTCACCACCCATGCATCTCCCCCCCCCCAAAAAAAAAAAATCTATGTCTCCCACCTGAGCACGCTGTACGGCGGAGGAGATGACCTTTCCAGAGGGGTCAACAAGCACACAGCCAGCGTTGGGGTGCGGCTGGGTGAGACCTCGCAGCAGCAAGGAGGATCAAACACAAGCCTTCAAATTACACTCGACTTTGGATTTGAATTTGAATTTGAAATATTTTTTGAGGGGTCAACAAGCACACAGCCGGCGTTGGGGTGCGGCTGGGTAAGAC
The DNA here is from genome assembly GCA_013435795.1 of Chlamydomonas sp. ICE-L. Classification (NCBI taxonomy): domain Eukaryota; kingdom Viridiplantae; phylum Chlorophyta; class Chlorophyceae; order Chlamydomonadales; family Chlamydomonadaceae; genus Chlamydomonas; species Chlamydomonas sp. ICE-L. The sequence continues at coordinate 10,651,815 of JACBWV010000825.1, read as the reverse complement.
CTAGCAGCAGCAAGGAGGATCAAACACAAGCCTTGAAAATTTCATTCGAAAATGAATTTATATTTGTATTTAAATTCATATTTGAAGGGGTCGATGAGCACACAGCCGGCGTTGGGGTGCGGTTGGGTAAGACCTAGCAGCAGCAAGGAGGATCAAACATAAGCCTTGAAATTTTCATTCGAAAATGAATTTATATTTGTATTTAAATTCATATTTTAAGGGGTCGATGAGCACACAGCCGGCGTTGGGGTGCGATCGGGTGAGACCTAGCAGCAGCAAGGAGGATCAAACACAAGCCTTGAAATTTACATTTAAAATTGAATGTATATTTGAATTTGAATTTATATTTGAGGTGAGTTGGGGTGTATCTTTGTGAGACCTAGCAGCAGCAAGGAGGACCAAACAAAAAACTTGAATTTACATTCGAATTCGAATTTATATTTGAATTCATATTTGCACACTAAGATTCTCAGAATTTCCTGCATTGTTTGCATTCACCGCATTCTGTGGATTCCCTGGATGGACACATTGAAATCATATGGATTCAACACACGTTCCCAGATTGCAGCATGTACTGCATATTCCATCTGGATTCTGTGTGATGTGATGTGATGTGATGTGATTTTTTTTTAACTGAAGGGTTTCCTATGTGTCCATTCATTGGGTGTGCTTAGTGTGCTGGATTAATTGTCGAGGGCACATTTGGAGTCCAGTATGGCACAAGTAAAAATATCATCATCATACTACTACTACTACTACTACTACTACCATCATCCCCCCACCCATCCACCCACACATACACACCCACGCCCTCGCTCCCTCCCCCCCCCACCCCACCCATACCCCCATCCACAAGCCCACGCACCTGCCTACCCTACAAGATCTCAGCTACCCCTGTTCTTCATGATGACCCCCCCACCCACCCCACCCCACCCAAACCCCCCACCCCACAAACAACAAAGCACCTACCGAACTAGCCCCTCATCCCTGCCCCCGCGATCCCCCCCCACATAACACAGCGTCCCCATCCCCCCCCCCCCCCGCCCCCCCCCCCCCCCCACCCCCCCCCCCCCCCCCCCCGCACACACACACTCAACCCCCCCCCCCACACACAAATATGCCTATTCCCTCCCCGCGGTGATTCAATGCTACCCTGCATCGCCCACAAGCACTGAGCCCTTAATCCTTGACCCTGACCCAGCCCCCCCCCCCCCCCCCCCCCCCCAGCCCCCCCCCCCCCCCCCCCCCCCCCCCAAAAAAAACACTGACCCCAGCCCCCCCCCCCCCCCCCCAAACGCTGAGCCCCTATCCTGTCCCCAGCCCCCCCCCCCCCCCCCCCCCCCCTCCCTCCCTCCTCCAAAACCACTGAGCCCTTATCCTGACCCCAGGCCCTCAAAAAGCACTGAGCCCCTACCCTGACCCCTGGACCCCACACAGCCCCCAAGCACCTGACAGGCTGTCGGCGAGCTTGGCTGCTTCCTTCAAATAATCCATGTCTGGACCTGCAGGAGGAGTAGAAGGCCATATTAATTTATCTTTCATTCGTCTTTCATTCACTTTTCATTAGTCTTTAATTAATTTTTCGTTAGTCTGTAATTAGCCTGTCATTAGCCTGTAATTAGTTTTAATCAGTATTAAATTAGCCTGTAATCAGCCTTACATTAGTCTTCAATTAGTCATTACCAGTCTTTGATTCATCTATATATAGTCTCGTGGCATAAGTGAGGCGAGAAAATATTGTTCGTTACAAGTTGACAGTGCAAATTCAGCAGCTATCGGAAGTGTTGATGTGCATTTTAACGAACCCACTGTTTTTGGCCAAGTCCCCCTCCTGGGGGGCGGGAGCCCCCAGTGTCGCCCCGTTGTCCATTTATGCCGACCAACGTGCGACGGAGACGAAGCCTGATACATCAGCCAACTGTCTCGTTACTAACTGGTTTCAGTCTGCTCCGTTCGGTTGCCACCAGTCGTTCTGATAGCCAAAACTCTCCACCAATTTTTCGCGTTGCTTGCGACGATACCTAGGACTTGTTATTTCCGGCTTCAAGCAGCAGTTTCTAGGCAGATCCCTGAGCCAACAACTAGGCAAGGTTCAAATAGTTCAGTAGTGCTGAAAAGCTGATATCTCCCGTTTCGACGATTGGCTCAATGGTTCAGTTCGTTGAAATCAGGCAGAGGGCGCGGGGTTCAAATTCCTACGGATGCGCCTTAGGTTCCGCGATCACTGCCAACCGCCATGGTAGCACTGTCCAGGTAAAGTAGCAGCCCAGTCTCTACAGCCCTAAGACAGGGCTCCCTCAATCCTACGCCCCACCAGGCGTTATCATTACTGAACAGTTGATAGTGACAGCTAAGGAAGCTGCCAAGAAGCTGCTGCTAATCATTGTTTTTACTGCGGAAGACGGCGAGCAGCCAAATCGCTGGCTGAAGCTATGTAACCAACTTCAAGTTCAAGTTCAAGCAAGCCAAGGAAGCTGCCAAGAAGCTGCTGCTAAGAATTGTTTTTTACTGTGGAAGACAGCGAGCAGCCAAAGTGCTGGCGGAAGCTATGTAACCAAGTTCAAGTTCAAGTTCAAGCAAGCCAAGGGAGCTGCCAAGAAGCTGCTACGCGTAGCCCAAAAGAAACGGCGCAACTCTATGTGAGTCTCAGTGTGCTCGAGTGTGGTGAGAACACATTGTTACTTGTTGAAGTTACCAGTTGTTACAAGATAACACATTTTACTTGTTGAAGTTACCAGTTGTTACAAGAGAACACATTTTACTTGTTGAAGGTACCAGTTGTTACAAGTTGTTACAAGAGAAAACAGTGTTACTTCTTCAAGTTAAAGTTGTTACAAGTGACAAGAGATAACATTGTTACTTGTTGTTAGCAGTTGCTACAAGTTGTTACAAGTTGGCATTGTACATTCATGCAGCAAGTCAACACACACACATGCACACACGCAAACTCCACTCCCCCCTATCCACCCTACACTACAACAGTGCACACACCCCACTTCCCCCCCCCGCTCACACACTACCCCTACCCCCCCCACACACACACCACCACCCCCCCTGCAACCCCCCCTACCCCCTACCCCCCCTACTCAACAAAAGTGCACAACCCCCACTCCCCCCACACCCCTACCCTCGCAACCCCCCCTACCCCCTACACTACAAAAGTGCACAACCCCCCACTCCCACCCCCGTAACCCCCACCCCACCCCCTCACTTGCTGTTTCCTCTCTTCCCCCCACCCCCATGACCCCCCTAACTCCCCACTCACTGCCTCCACAACCCTCTAGCCAACCCCACCCCCAACTCACTTACCCCCTCACTTCCCATGAACCCCAACTACTGCCTTCACAACACATGAGCACCAACCCCGCTGCTCAGCGCTAGAAGTGCTTCTTCTCCTAATGTCTAAGCCCCGTTACTTCAGAAACACCCAGTAGACTTCATTACGCGCATACGAAACGCACCTGAGAGCTGGCCAATTCTCCCGGACGCGCACGGAACCTGCAACAGGAAAGACGAGCAAAAGGTCGATGCATGGGCAGACGGGGAGTTGAAGTCAAGTCGGCTGCACGAGTGAGAGCTGACCACGAGGCTGAACTTGACGTGTCCCAATTAATCGCAATGCAAGCTCAGGTGCATACCGTTCTGCGGGATACCGTCATGGATGATACGTGCGCGTGAGGAGCCAGTGCGCGGCCTTTGGGGCCGCACAACTCATGTGCGGCGCTGCGATGCATCCTTCAGGGTGGTGAGCAGATCGATTTTTTCAGTCAGCAGGAGGAGCAGTACCAACTAATTCTAGCTATGGAAATGTAGGGCTATAACAGTCGTGATGATAGTAAAAATAATTGAATGAGAGGGTCGGGAGCTTTGAAGGTTGGAGTGGGATCGGGTCGGAGTCGGCAGATCACTGCTCCCTGTCAACAATCGCTATTTTTGCATGAACGCGAAAAAAGCATGGGGGGCCACGGACGTGATGAAGGCGAATGGAGATGATTGGGGTTGTCTGGTGGATCACGTAAGTCATCCCGACACCAACGATCTGGACCGCAGGCAGAGGTTGGCGGTACACTCGGAAGTCGTAATTCACTCCGCCATAACGGCTCGAGAGGTCGCGTACCGTAATCCGTGTATGGGGTGCGTGTATGGCGGTTGGGCACGCCACGCAAAGCCAAGCCAATTGAGCACGTGAGAAGTTCCATCTGCAGGCAGAGCCCGAGCCCCCCTTCAGGTGTCGACGTCACTCCGGATCACCCCGGTCACGCCTCGGATCGTTGAAACGTCAGTTAGCGCTGCCGTCTCTCTGGTTAACGGTGTAACACAATTTAATTGTGGTCCAGCCACACAGTAATCAAAAACACCAAAATTATCATTAGGAATAAGTCATCTAGTCAACACTATTATTGAGAAAGTACAGTAAGCCAATTAACTAAGATCTAGTGAAGGGGGGTGGGGGTGGGCGTGGGGGGGGGGGGGGGGGGGGGGGGGGGGGTCCCTCCGTAACACAAAAACTCATTCCATATCAAAAGATTGAAACCAATTCCAAAGGCACAGTTCTAGCCCAGAAAAGAATCTAAATAATCTAAATATCTAAAATATTTCCCTCCGAAAAACCGCTCCGAATCAAAAGTAGAAATCAACTTTTTAAAGGCTCGGTTCCAGCCCAGAAAAGAAACTAAATAAATAAGTATTCAACCCAATAATTAGGCAATATAATTATATAAGCCAACCGCCGACCTTGCTAGCTGGTGCCATGTAACCAAGTTCAAGTTCAAGAATGGAACCCATTGGGTTTCAGGAATATGATATATGGTTGGAAGTTCAAGTTGGTTGTCTCCCTGTTTTCCGTGGGTATTGCACTTTTTAAAGGTTGTGAAAGGAATCTCACCCCAAGAGGTGGGTCTCACGACACAAACCAGTTACACAGACGCTGCTACTCCTACAAAAGAGTAGGCGCACTTCGGAGATACAGACCCTCGACTAAACGAACATTCACCACTAGCCCTGCTGACCACACCAGACAAGCTCCCTGCCATGGACGTTAGAGGCGGAGCCAAGGAGACATAAGATAATCACCACGAGAGCAGAGATCCAACAGTATTACAGTACTTCCCTACAAGGCATTGGACAACTTAGAGTTGGAAGACAGTGGGCAGCCCGGAGTTGGCTGGACAACCATGTAACAATCGAATTGGACAAATCAAGTCATCGCAATGCATGAGGGACACACCGGGGAGACAGTAGAGCAATACAAGACACAGATGCAAGGCGATAAAGACACCGTAGAAACCCTAGAGACAGTAGAGCAATGCAAGACACAGATGCAATGCAATGGAGACACCCCAGACACCCTTGAGACCCTAGAGAAATGCAATAGAGACACACATGAGGAGAGTAGCAAGCTGCCATGGATGCTATGGGTTCAATTGGTGGCTGACCCTAGTGCAAGCAAACGGGCTGGCCCCCTCAACCTCACGCCTCACAGTAAGGCGTACTATATATTTATTATATGGGTTAAACAAAAGCCTGATAGTCTCCCTGATCAACCACACTACGCTTCGCAGGGAATATAGCCAGCCTGTCATGGATGATATGGGTTAAACAAAAGCCTGATAGTCTCCCTGATCACCCACACTACGCTTCGCAGGGAATATAGCCAGCCTGTCATGGATGATATGGGTTAAACAAAAGCCTGATAGTCTCCCTGATCACCCACACTACGCTTCGCAGGGAATATAGCCAGCCTGTCATGGATGATATGGGTTAAACAAAAGCCTGATAGTCTCCCTGATCACCCACACTACGCTTCGCAGGGAATATAGCCAGCCTGTCATGGATGATATAGGTTAAACAAAAGCCTGGTAGTCTCCCTGATCACCGACACTACGCTTCACAGGGAATATAGCCAGCCTGTCATGGATTATATGGGTTCAACTAAAGCCTGATGGTCTCCCTCATAACCCTCATTACGATTTGCAAGGAATATAGCCTAGTTGGTTGCACAAGCCATGTCAACATCAGGGTTGTTCAGGGGGACTCAAAAATCTGCTCCAAGCTGAGGTTGCCTCGTGCCAGTGAACTGTCAGGAAGCAGTCGAACAGGACCAAGCCAGCTGCGGTTGCCTCATGACACTGAACTGGCAGCAAACAGTCGAACAGGACCAAGCCAGATGTGGTAGCCTCGTGCCAGTGAACTGTCAGAAAACAGTCGAAGGCAACCAAGCCAGCTGCGAGTGCCTTGTGCCACTGAACTGGTAGAAAACAGTCAAACAGGACCAAGCCAGCTGCGAGTGCCTTGTGCCACTGAACTGGTAGAAAACAGTCGAACAGGACCAAGCCAGCTGCGAGCGCCTTGTGCCACTGAACTGGTAGAAAACAGTCGAACAGGACCAAGCCAGCTGCGAGTGCCTTGTGCCACTGAACTGGTAGAAAACAGTCGAACAGGACCAAGCCAGCTGCGAGTGCCTTGTGCCACTGAACTGGTAGAAAACAGTCGAACAGGACCAAGCCAGCTGCGAGTGCCTTGTGCCACTGAACTGGTAGAAAACAGTCGAACAGGACCAAGCCAGCTGCGAGTGCCTTGTGCCACTGAACTGGTAGAAAACAGTCAAAGGTGACTAGACAACCGCAACTACACGTAGCACCAAGCAGCCGCAACCGCCTACATGTGTGCTGGATGGACAAGGCCAAGCTAGCTGCGCTCGCTTTGTGCCAGCCTGCTAACATAAAACAGTCTAAGAGGACCAAGACGATTGCAACCACATGTGGCACCAAGCAGCCGCAACCACCTACATGTGCGCAGGATGGACAGGGCCAAGCCAGCTGCGCTTGCCTTGTGCCAGCGTACTTACACAAAACAGTCTAAGACGTCCGAGGCGACCAAGACAACCGCAACCACCTACATGAGTGCTGGATGCACAACAATTTCGACTAGAGAAGGGCCAAGCCAGCTGCGATTGCTTTGTGCGAGCGAACTGGAAGAAAACAGTCCAAGACAACAAGTGGACAGGCACCTAGCAACCACATTGGGCACCAAGCAGCCAAAACCACATGCATGCGTACTGCATTCACAACACACAACTCCCCTTGGACAGGGCCAAGCCAGCTGTCATCGCTTTTTGCCAGCGAACTGGCAGAAAACAGTCCAAGACAACAAGAGGTGTGGCACCTAGCAACCACATTGGGCACCAAGCAGCCACAACCACCTGCATGTGTACTGCATGCACAACACATAACTCTCCTTGGGCAGATCTATGTGTATCTATGCTTGTATCTACATGCGTCTACATGTATATGCGTGAATCTATGTTTGTATTTACATGTATACGTATATATCTATGTGCTTCTACATGAATCTACGTTTGTATCTTCATGTATCTACATTTATCTACATATATCTATGTTTGTATCTACATATGTCTGTGTGTATCTATGTTTATCTACATGTATCTGTGTGTATCTACATGTATTATGTTTGCATCTATATAAATCTATATTTATATCTACATGTATTTTTGTGTATCTGCATGTATCTATATTTATATATACATGTATCTCTATGCATGCATGTGTATTTACACGTATGTCTGTGTTCTGGTACCACTATTTATGCATTCAAATGCAGAGCAACGAAATTCATATATTGATGTATTTGAGCGCATGCCGACTAAGTGTATTTTCGCGGAAAGGACCATATAAGGTGTTGATCTATTTGAGCGCAGGATATCTGAGAACCTCGAACCCCAGATTGAGCACAGGACATCAAAACTTGTCTATGTTAGCGCAGTAAGACGCAAATCACACATTTAAGCGTTTAACAACACATTTTGGTGCAATATCACACGAATCACACATTTTAGCGTAGAATCTCACATTTTGGTGCAGTATCACACGAATCACACATTTTAGCGTAGAATCACACATTTTGGGTGCAGTATCACACGAATCACACATTTTAGCGTAGAATCACACATTTTGGTGCAGTATCACACGAATCACACATTTTAGCATAGAATCACACATTTTGGTGCAGTATCACACGAATCACACATTTTGGCGTAGAATCACACATTTTAGCGCAGGATCACACAAATCACACATTTTAGCGCAGAATCACACATTTAGGCGTAAGATCATACAAATCACACATTTTAGCGTACATTCACACATTGAGGTGTAGGATCATCAAAGACATCTATTTAAATGAGCGCGCTATCACTGAAGTTATGTAATAAAGCGTATTGGTGGTTGGCCCTAGTGCAAGCAAACGGACTGGCCCCTCAACCCCACGCGTCGTAATAAGGCGTAACATTTGTTTATCTATTTATTTATCCTACCATTTATTTATTATAGGGTAGAACAGAGAAAGCCGTACACAAGAGCGCAGATTCAAGTTGGTATAGAGTAGGTAGTACAGCCATACATGTCGGCTGTACCCTTCCCTAGCAGGAGTTAGTCCACACCATTACTATGGGTTTATTTTGAGTGCTGGTTTTAACCCGTTGCTAGGTTCACAATTTCCGACCTGCCCCCTTGAAAGAGGGCGATACTTTTGATCTGTGCTATCGCGAGGTAGTCCAAGCTCAGTCTTAGTAGCAGTCTGCAAAGGCAGTGAAAGAGGTCGATACTTGTCATCCGTGCTGTCGCGCGGTAGTCCAAGCTCAGTCACAGTAGCAGTTTGCGAAGGCAGTGAAAGAGGTCGATACTTCTCTTCCGTGCTGTCGCGCGGTAGTCCAAGCTCAGGCACAGTAGCGGTCTGTGAAGGCAAACCCCCACAGTAACCATTCCCCAGTGCATGCAAACCGGAAGGTTCCTCGAAACTCACGCCCCTTGGTAAGGCGTAACAATTTTCAATTTTGAGCGCGGGTTATTAAGACTCACATCCAGCTCAGGAAAACCGAACTTGTGAACTGAAACCAACAAATCGAAACCAAAGAACCGAAACCATTGAGTGCTGGTTATAAAAACTCAGATCCAGCTCAGGAAAACTGAACTTGTCAACTAAAACCAAAGAATCAAAACCAAAGAACCGAAACTGTTGACTGCTGGTTATAAAAACCCACATCCAGCTCAGGAAAACTGAACTTGTGAACTAAAACCAAATAATCGAAACCAAAGAATCGAAAAAGTTGAGTGCTGGTCATAAAAACTCAGATCCAGCTCGAGAAAACTGAACTTGTGGAATGAAACCAATGTATCGAAACCAAAGAATCGAAAAAGTTGAGCGCTGGTTATCAAAACCCAGATTCAGCTTAGGAAAACAGGAAGCTTGCCGGCCCGCTGCCTGGGTGGGTTCAGTGGCCCCTGTTTATGCACATGCAATGACGAGCATGCCACAGGCGTTTCCCCATTAACCACGTCGCTCTGGAAGCTTGCCGGCCGGCTGCTTGGGTGGGCGCGGTGGCCCCTGTTTATGCACATGCTATGACGAGCATGCCACAGGCGTTTCCCCATTAACCACGTCGCTCTGGAAGCTTGCCGGCCGGCTGCTTGGGTGGGCGCAGTGGCCCCTGTTTATGCACATGTTATGACGAGCATGCCACAGGCGTTTCCCCATTCACCAGATCGCTCTGGAAGCTTGCCGGCCGGCTGCCTGGGTGGCCGTGGTGGCCCCTGTTTATGCACATGCTATGACGAGTGTGCCACAGGCTTTTCCCCATTCACCACAGTATTCAAGAAGCTTGCCGGCCGGCTTGCAAACCTTGCCTGCCGACTGCTTGGTTGAGCGTGGTGGCCTCTGTTCAGGTTGGAGCCACTGCTCGGTGTCTGAGTGCCACTCATGCCCCCTAGCGAAGAGGTGCGTGGGGCTACCCCCCCCACCCCCCCAGTCCCCCCCAGGGAGAGGGTGTGGGAGGCTACCCCACTCATGCCCCCCAGCGAGGAGGTGCGCAAGGCGACCCCCCCCAACCCCACAGTACCCCCCAGCGAGACGGTGCGTGAGGCCACCCCACCGGTGCCCAGCGGACTCAAGGGCACCGTTGTTGAGCCCTGGCGGGGGTCCCACCAGTCTTCGAAATTCTCTTTGCTGTTCGGCTGTGTGGTGCGCATCTCGTCAAGCTTCAGGTGGGGGCCGGAGAAGGAGTGACCTTTCTGACTATGGGGGCCTGAGAAAGAGTGAACGCTGGAATTGTTGGGGTCCTCAACCCCGCTACCAGAGCGCGAGGGGGTGCTAGAGCTGCTTGACATACAGCTCATGCGTCGCTGGTGGTGTGCCTTGATCTTCTCGGGGCTGCCAAAGGATTGGGCCTACGGTGGGAACAGGGGATTGTTTAATTTTGGGAACAGTCTTTTGGGAACAGTTTTTTGTGTATTTTGTGGGATCAGTTTTTTTAATTCATTAATTAAATCAATGTATTGACGGAAAATAAAACAAGTCGTAAGGAAATAAATGAGTGTGCGGTGCTACGGTGGGATCAGTTTTTTTTGTTTTTTAATTCACTAATTGAATTAATGTATTGAAGGAAAATAATACACGTCGTAAGGAAAGATATGTGTGGTGGCGGCTGGTGGTGTGCCTGGATCTTTTCGGGGCTGCCAAAGAATTGGGCCTACAGTGGGACCAGTTTTTGTTTTGTTTTTTAATTCATTAATTAAATAAATTGAATTTATGTATTGAAGGGAAATAATACATGTCGTAAGGAAAGAAATGCGTGTGTAGTGGCCGCTGGTGGTGTGCCTTGATCTTTGCAGGGCTGCATAAGAAGTGAGCCCACGGTGGGACCAGTTTTTTTTTAATTCATTCTTTTTTTCTTCGTCTGATTCATTAATTAATTAATTAATGTATTAAAGGGAAAATACATGTTGGAGTGAAAGAAATTCGTTTTTTTCTTCGTGTGATTCATTCGTTTTTTCTTCGTGTGATTAATTAATTAATTAATGTATTTAAGGGGGGGAATATATGTTGGAGGGAAAGAAATGAGTTTGTGGTGGCCGCTGGTGGTGTGCCTGGATCTTTTCGGGACAGCCAAAGAATTGGGCCTAGGTGGGGCCAGGGGTTTGTTTAATTCATGAATCTATACATTTAATTTATCGGTTGGAACAGAAGTTTGTTTCCGGAACGGATTAAGAGCTGTAGGAAATGGAGGAGTGTTCCAAGGCTACCAGGAACACCATCATGAAAGGATGTTTTTGTTCAAATCTGAACGTGGGGCTTTTCTAGCTTAATGGTTGTAGGCCTCCTCCAGGGACAGCGTTTTATAGCTTTTAACTGCTTGTAGGACCACTTAGGGCAAAAACACAACTTTATTTTTTATAGCAATAATTGGGGTCAAAAGTAGCGATCGCTATATATAGCGGGAAAACAATCCCTGCTGTCATGGTGCTTCCGGTCGCCTTGGGAGTGCTACGGGTAGTATTTTGGGCTCAAAAAAAATCCTGATCTCTATGGCAGCCTGCACCTGTTCAGATAGTTAAACAGGGGGTTCAGGGTGTTCAAAAAAACCCTGTTCAGCGACTACCAGTTTAACCACTACAGTACAGTCAATAAAAACCTGTTCAGCGACTACTAAGTGTAACCAATGATGTACTTAAACAGGTGTTGAACACCTTTTAAACTCTTCTTTTTCACCTGTTTAACGACCGGAAGGGGGTGCAGGCTGCTGCAACCACCAACACCAACACCACAACAGCACCGCAACCACCAGCACCGAAGCGCACCACCACCACCACGCCACCGCATCCACCAGCACAACACCACCGCAACGACCGCCACAACCACCAGCACGCACCGCACCACCACCAGCACCGCATCACCACCACAACACCACCGCACCGCACCACCACCTACCTCCGCAAACCACCACTACCACCACCACCACCACAACACTACCGCAACCACCAGCACCGCACCACCACCTACCTCCGCAAACCACCACCACCACCACCACAACACCACCGCAACCACCACCAACCTCCGCAAACCTAGCCTTCAGCTGCTCCTTGACCAGATGTGGCACGTAGTTGCTGCTTTCTGGATCACTGTCCCTGCTGGGTAGAGCCTCGGGGCCAGACTGGTGAGAGTGGCCCGATCCCATCGTCACAAAAGACGAGCCTGGAATGGGCGTGGACCCCCGCGTGTCAAACGAGGACATTCGCAAATCCAGCGGCAAACCAGATCTCGGGATGTCGAGAGACTGCCGCCTGGACGAGGTGGACGAGGAACCACCGGAGATTGGGCCGAACCCGGGAGCCCACGCCGACTGGCCTTGGTTGAAAGGCGCAGCTTGAACGCCGGGGCTCCGTGGCATGGCCGAGCCGATGTTATGTAAGAGGGCTTGCACCCCATTGACTGGACCGTTGGACTGGGGGGTGTTGGACGTTACGCCCGTGTAGGAGATGCGGTTGTTGGTGACGCGTGCGGCCAAAGAGGCAGCTAGCGCCAGACTGTTGGTGCGGTTCAATCCCGAAGGTGCGGGCCCCAGCTCGCTGTCCTCAAGTTGGGAGTGGCTTTGGCGAATGCTGCTGCTTGCGCTGGGGTTGGCCTTGGTGAATTCCTGGATCTTGCGGCGGTTCTCCTGTGAGTGTGTGGGAGGTTTGTGTTGGGTAGTATTGTGTGTGTGTAGGTGTGAAGGTTGTGCTGGGTTGTGTGTGTGGGGGGGGTGGGGGGGGGAGGGTTGTGTTGTGTGTGTGTGTGTGGTTGTGTTGTGTTGTGTAGAGTTGTTTGTGTGTGGGAGGCTTGTATTGTGTTGTGTTGTGTGGGGGAGGCTGGCGTGTGTTTGTGTTTGTGTTGTGGCGGGGGTGTGTTTGTGGTGAGGGTGTGTTTGTGGTTGTGTTGTGTTGCGTTGTGTGTGTATGTGAGCGTTGTGTTGTGTTGTGTGTGTGCGAGGGTTGTGTTGTGCGTGTGTGTGTGGCAGGGTTGTGTTGTGTTGTGTTGTGTTGTGTTGTGTTGTGTTGTGTTGTGTGTGTGTGTGTGTGTGGCAGGGTTGTGTTGTTTTGTGTGTGCGTGCGTGGGAGGGTTGTGTTGTGTTGTGTTGTGTGGGAGGTAGTTATGCGCTCTGTTGGGTTGAGTGGGGTGGGAAGGGGTGGGGTGGGGTGGGAGGTTGTGTTGCCTGGTCATGTCATGGGTTGGGTTGGGTTAAGTTGGGTTGGGTTGGGTTGAGTCTGGGGTGTGGTGGAGTGGAGTGGGTATGGGCGAGTCTGGGTTGGGTTGGGTTGGGTTGGGTTGAGTCTGGTGTGGGGTTCAAAAAAGAAACTCACCTGGGTGAGCGCCCTAAACCCTAAACCCCTCTCACCTGTGTTAACACCTAGTAGTTAACAAAATAAAAGTTGTTGAAAGGGTCGACGACTAAATCCGAGTTAGCATCCTCCAGCGGAGCCCTTTGTAGCCCTCTATGGCTAGTGGCTAGGGAACGGCAACTAATATAAGTGTTTGAAAAACTAATATTAACTAATATTATTATAGTGTCACAATAATATTAGTTTTTCAAATAAATTCAAAATTCTGGTGAGACAGCTCGTCCGACTAATATTAAATAATATTATTTAATATTATTTATTCACTAATATTGTATAACATAGCCGACCCCTACTAGTGGCACCACACTACACCTCACAACTCAAGCACACCACACACCACATACCACACAACTCCAGCACACCACATACCACACACCACACAACTCCACCACACCACACAACGCCACCCCTCACCCAACACCAAGAACCTCTTATCACCTGGGTTATAGCAATTCATGGGATGAACTGGACAAACCGTTTCCGCAAGAACTCGTACTTCGTAATTGGTCGAGAATTTTGGCCTGGAAATCCGAGAATCCTCGACAATTTGGCCTGGAATTCTCGAGAATTCTCGACAAAGTATGAAACGTTTGTCCAGTTCACCCCCTGAATTGCTAGAACACCTGGGTGTAGTTGACTGAAGAAAAGCTGCTGAAAGGGTCGACGACTAAATCCGAGATGGCACCCTCCAGGGGAGCCCTCTGTATCCCTCTCTGGCTGAGTGTAATCCCTGGGGAGGGCACTCTATCTGCAGCCCCGCCTGGGTGAGCAACGCGTACTTGAAAAGAAACACGTTCTGTGCAGCGTCGCATGCGATGCTAAAAAATGGCGGAGAGTGATTGGGACGGAGCGACAGCTGGCATTAGAAGCAAGTTCGTTACAAGACCGTTGGCTGACGTGTCAGGCTTCAATATTTTGGCCGGTCGCGGTCGGTCAGTCGGTCGGACGGACAACGGGTTAACACCAGGGGCCCCTGGTTAACACCGGGTAACACTGGCACTGGGGGCTCCCGGCACCCGAGGGTCGCTCGGTGGTCGCACCTGGGTCGCCAATTTGGCGACAGGTCGCACAAAAAAAAAACGCCTCCCGCCCCCGGCTTCCCCCCCTTGAAGAGGGGGCTCCGCCAAAAAAACTCACCTGAGTTAACACCGTGTAGTTGACGAAAGAAAAGTTGCTGAAAGGGTCGACGACTAAATCCGAGTCAGCATCCTCCAGGGGACCCCTCTGTAGCCTTCTCTGGATGTTGGTAATCGTGGGGGAGTTCACTCTATCTGCGGCCTCGTCTTCCAAGAAGTCCTCACTGCCCTCATCCTCCTCGCTGCCCTCATCATCCTCGCTGCTGTCACAGCCCAGTGCGTCAACCTCTTTCATGTTTGGCGGCAGTTGGGAGGCCAGCATTGGTAGGCTGGGTTTGTGGAATGTCTCACTGCCTCTGGAGGGGTGTGGAGAGAGGCTGGCGCTGGTGTTGCTTCTGTGGTGGTGGTGGGGGGGGGGAAGGGGATAAGGGAGTGAAGGGGGAGGTGGGGGGCTGGTGGGGGAGAGAGAGGGTCAGTGGGGGGATGGCGGCCATTGGTAGGCTGGGTTTGTGTAATATTTCACTGGCTCTGGAGGGGTGTGGAGAGAGGCTGGCGCTGGTGCTGGTGTTGCTTCTGTGGGGGGGGGAGGGGGGGAGGGGATACGGGAGTGAAGAGCAAAGGGGGAGGAGGAGGGGTTGGGTGGGTTGGGAGGGGGGGAGGGAGAGGGTGAGTGGGGTGGTTGCGACCATTGGCAGGCTGGGTTTGTGGAAGGCGTCACTAGCTTGGGAGGGGTGTGGAGAGAGGCTGGCGCTGGTGCTGGTGTGGCTTCTGTGTGGGGGGAGGGGGGGAGGGGGGGAGGGAGGGGGGAGGGGGGTGGTGGCGAGCATTGATAGGCTGGGTTTGTGGATGTTTCATGGCTCTGTGGGGTGTGGGAGAGAAAGCTGCGCTGGGGCTGGGGTTGCGTCGTGGAGGGGGGGAGGGGAGGGGCGGGGGGAGGGGGCAGGGGGAGGGGGAGTGGGGGGGTGGTTGGGACCAGGGTGGAAGCGGGGGGGAGGGGCCGTGACCGGGGGGTAAGGAAGCCCCCCCCACACCCACAACCCACCACCCACCCACACACAGAAAACAAAAAGGTACAGACTCAGAACCCCTAACTACCCCTCCACCCCCACCCCCACCACACAGAAAAACAAATACACTCACCCGAATAACCTCCGTACCTACTACAAACCCAACCCACCACATCAAAAACACACAAAATAAAAAGCAATGACCACACACCGAACACCTAACCCCCCCCCCCACCACCCCACCACCCACACACACCACACACATAAAAAGGAAATTACACACACTCCCAGAAACCTACTACCCCCCCACCACCACACACACACACATTACAAATAAATTACACACACCAGAAACTACCTACCCCCCCCACACACACACACACACACACACTAAAAAGAAGAAATTAGACACCAGAGAAAACCTACCTACTACCCCCCCCCCCCCCCTCCCCCCACACCACCACCACCCACACCAAACACACCCACCCACATATTAAGCCTGAGATCCTCCATGGGATCGGCTGGCCTATCGGCGCGTAATTAAGCAATGCGGACCGGCCCGTACAGCCCCCCCTCCCCCACACACACTTTCCACCCACCCCCCCCCACACATGTCAAGCCCTGCTGAGATCTCGAGTGGCATCGGTGGCCTGTCGCGTATTCATTAGAAATGGCGGGACGCCGGTTGGCACCCCCCCATTCACACACACACACTTTCCCCCCACCACAACCTGTCAAGCCTGTGTCCTCCCTTGGCATAGCTGGCCCTATGCGTAGTCATTAGAAATGCAGTACGCCTGTGCATCCCCCACACCCACACCCCCCCACCTGCTCAAGCCTGAGATCCTCCGTGGCATCAGCTGGCCTACTGCGTAGTCATCAGAAATGCGGTAGGCTTGTGCACCCCCCCCCCCCCCACACCCACCCACCCACCCACCTGTTCAAGCCTGAGATCTTCCGTGGCATCGGCTGGCCTATCGCGTAGTCATCAGAAATGCGGTAGGCCGGTGCATCCTCCCGGAAGCGAATACCAGACAGCAGAGAGGTCTCAACTTCATCCTCATCACTCTCGGCTTTGGAAATGAATCTTGACTTCAGCGAGCTACCAGCAGACAGGATGCTCCCGCGACCTGCGTGTTTCCGTAGAATAAATAAATGAATAAATAAATAAATAAATAAATAAATAAATAAATAAATAAATAAATAAGCTTTGGAAACCAATCTCGACTTTGGCGACCTGCATGAGTACGTAAAATAAATCAATCAACTAATCAAATAATTAGCTGTGGACACCAATCTTGACTTCAGCGAGCTACCGGCTGACGAGATGCTCCCGCGACCTGCACGCATATGTAAAATAAAAAATACCTGAATATGTGTACGTAGAGCAAATAAATAAAATGAATACATCAATTAGCTTTGCAAACCAATCTTGACTTCAGCACACTACCACAAACACTGACCAAAGGTACAGTTGGGAGACCCCCTCCCCCTCCCCCCCCCCCCCCCCCCCCCCCCCCCCTCCCCTCCTCATTTCCTTCCCTCCTCCCTTCCCTCTTTCTTCCTTCCTCCCCTCCCTCCTCCCCTCCCCCCCCTCCCCTGAACAGCCACTGCCCACAAACACCGCCATTAACACAGTCACTGACTGAAAGGATAGTTTGTAGAGCCTCCCTCCCCACTCCCTCTCCCCCCCCTCCCTTGGACGCACCCAAAGAAGCGCCAGTGATACCACCCCCTCCTCCTTCCACCCCTGAACAGCCACCGCCACAAACAAACCACAACTAACACTGACTGAAAGAATAGGTGGTAGAGTCCCCCCCCCCCCCCCCCCCCCCCCCCCCCCCCCATCCCTTGGCCGCACCCAAAGACATACCAGTGCAACCAGCGTGGCTCCCCACAAAGCGACTCATCGGGCTGTTGCGCCCATTGCCATGAGTTCGGTGTGCACTACCACTGCTGCTAGCACTGTTGGCGCCTACAGCCCCCTAAACAAACACCACCACAGACACTGATTAAAATGATAGTTGGGAAAGCCCCTCCCCACCCCCCTCCCTCCCCCCCTCCCTCCCCTCAACAGCCACTGCCCCAAACACCGCCACAAACACAGTCAATGTCTGAAAGGATAGTTGGAAGCCCCCCCCCCCCCCCCACTTGGACGCACCCAAAGACGCACCAGAGCTACCACCCCTCCTCCCTCCCCTGAACAGCCATCGCCACAAAGAAACACAACAAACACTGACTGAAAATATAGTTGATAGAGCCCCCCCCACTTGGACGCACCCAAAGACGCGCCAGAGCTACCACCCCTCCTTCCTCCCCTGAACAGCCACCGCCAAAACAAAAAAAAACTGACTGAAAATATAGTTGATAGAGCCCCCCCCCCTCCCCACACCCACCCACCCACCCACACACACACTTGGACACACCCAAAGACG
Source organism: Chlamydomonas sp. ICE-L (assembly GCA_013435795.1). Classification (NCBI taxonomy): domain Eukaryota; kingdom Viridiplantae; phylum Chlorophyta; class Chlorophyceae; order Chlamydomonadales; family Chlamydomonadaceae; genus Chlamydomonas; species Chlamydomonas sp. ICE-L. The sequence continues at coordinate 10,634,068 of JACBWV010000825.1, read as the reverse complement.
CACCAGTGCTACCAGCGTGGCTCCCCACGAAGCGACTCTTCGGGCTATTGCGCTCATTG